>PGWS01017314.1:0-10941 GCA_002896235.1 Cicer reticulatum
GAACCCAAATTGAAATAAAAAGTAAAATGCACTAGTTTTAAAGAGATTCGCAGCGGTTCTAAAATAGAGTATATATTTTTTTTTAAAAAATACTTTAAGGTTCAAGACGTCACATTCACACTCACACAAAATGCTTGCATAAAAATTTTCAATAAAAAAAATCCTTAATATCGAATATAGTTGATGTTCATTAAATAAATACTTTTGATATAAAAGCAAGTTCTAAACTTAGAGACAATTAATTTCTACCTCTGAATAACCGATAAAAATAACACAATTGATCAATCAAATTTACAAAAATCTAAATTGTTCATAACTCAACAAAATACGAAAAATTACTCCCACCCAATATCACCTATTCAGAGCGTGGATCCCCAATCGATAACCTGAAATAACTGCGCTCTCGCAAGCGCCAAACACAAGCAACGAGGGGTGAGCTTCGAAAACATGTAATAGTATAAAATAACTGAGAAGAACACGTAAAAAAAATATTAAACACCGTATCATATCAAATCACAACCAACAAGAATAATCAAGGTAAAACATTGATACAATCCACAACATCAAGTATGTAAATACACAAATCAAGTAATGTTATCCATGCTCTTATACTCTAGACTCCTCCTCTTTCATTGGTACCATTCTAACTCTGAAGTACTTGGTTAGGAGGCTTGACACTATGCCACCATGCAAGTGGACGGACAATTCAAATTGGCCCTGTCCTCATAGATCCCCTCAACTCAACCCGAGACACATATACGCGACAGTCGAGGTAAACGTGTGTTGCATGGTAGCTCCCGACATTTGGAGTGCTACCTCTAAGTCACTTAGGAATTCCCCACCCGAATACCTCCAAGGTCTAACAATCTTGCCCTAAGGCTCAACAGCAGACCGCCACGATCAGGCTCATTCAGTTGTACTTCCCCATAATCACTAGGCTTGTCAGGCCCTACCTATATGATGACCAAATAATCTCTACTTCAAAAATTATCAACAACTACTTTCTCCCCTCGTTGTCCTAGGTTACTTACTCCATTAAGAGAACCATCATTGGCACGGGTCGAATTCGTCACTATTCAATTAAACACAATACGCATTTCATGATATTCATCAAGGTGGTAATATCACAAGTCAAGGAGCACACATCGTGATTGCAGATTTCCATAGTCATACATTACATTCAGAATTTATCATCATGATACGTCATCTCAAACAATAAAGGGTCTACACTCACATATAATAATAATACTAGATCATTCACACACACCACATCAATTGCAAGGCAAATAATTACAATTCATCACATTTTATATCATATATCAGTATCAAGGATAAATATAAACAAAACACAGAATGAATCAAATACACAATTCTACAATAATTCAACTATCACACGATCTTCAAAAATCAAATCAAACAACATCCTATAAAAGTTTCTAATTCATATTTTAACCTCACAAAATTCAAGTTTGCTCATTAGTCAATTATTACTCAAAGGGCTTCTGCCATACGTAGCAGTCCCCGAATAATTGGGGAAAACGGTATTCCCGTTCATCTAACTAAATTTAATACTCATGACATTCGAACTCACTCTCACCCATACCTCAATTGACGCTTTCATAAGATATAAGGACCATAATGATTTCAGCAACCATGAGATGTCGACAACACGCAACGAACGGTCCAACGCATCGACGAATTTGCAGAGTCCAATTTGAAACATGGCTGATAATTTACGCGCACTATAAAAATCAATGTTATAATTAAAAAAAAATATTATACAGAATAACATATTCGAACGAAGTGAACAAAATTATCAAAAAGACCTCACCGAGTGTTGGAGCACCGATACGGTCGACATCAATTTCCCGAACAGACAAACGAGTAGTGCTTCTTGAAGGTTTCGACAGAGGAATTCAAAAACGATATCAGTTTTTCAAGATGATGAATGTTGTGTCTAGAATTCAAGAAAACATTGCGACAATGGTGGAAACCCTGTTTTTAAAATATATCGATTGGCGATTTCGAGCATATGTAACGAAAGAGGGTGTTTCATGGAGTCCAAATATGGTATTGGTTTTCGTTTGTGATAGTCGTGGTGGCCGAAATCTTGATCCAAATGTGGAGGTGTGGTTTTTGACAAAGAGAAATAAGACGTTTCAATTTACGATTTAGGTTGAGAATGAAAGAGGAAATCACAATGATCACGAATGTGGTCTCAGTTTTCTTAGACAACCATTGTAACGATCGTGGTCGAGGCGAGAAGAAGGAAGAGGAAATGGTTGTTGGCGGTGGTGTATACGAAGAAGAAGAAGGAAGATGTTCTGGTCTTGTTGTTAGTATTTTTCTTCCTTTATTATTATTATTTTATATTATTTTATATTATTATTATTATTATATTTTTATTATTATTATTTATTATTTATTTTTTAATTATTTTATTAAATACTATATTGTACTATTTTATTATTCAATTTATTACTTACTTTTTATAAAATAAAAAAAATAAGTTAATTATATATTTAGTTAGTAATAAGGATGAACATATTTCACTTTAAAATAATACAATCTTAAATAATAAAAAGATATAAATATACTTAATATCCCTATCAATAATTTAAATAAATTATTAAGTCAAACACATGATAAATTATCACACTATAGCAAATACAATGTAAGAAAATCAATCATAATTATTTGTCAACACATATTGTAAACACATGCAATACTAAATTAAATTTTTAAAATCCCATTAGATAAATTAAATTAATTTTATTATTAAATTTGGGGTGTTACATTTAGGTTTGCCACTGGTTGAACCCCTAAGTGTTGGTATAATAATCCAAAATCAACAACTTGCAATAAACAGAAGAGTAACATATACATTTAGCAATGTTAATGTTTATTGCTCACCATTTTTGCTTAATATAAAACAAAATTTCATTATCTTATGTATAAATTAGTGTTCTCAAATGCGGATTGCAGGAAAATAGCGTTTGTTCAAATCCCCCACTTATGTATAAATTATCTTATGTATACGTGGAAGGCCTACACCAAAAACAACAACTAAGAAAAAAAGTTAATTCAAACATGACCAAAGGCCAAACTAATAAGAGGAAATGAAATGAAAAAAAAAAAAAAACAAAGAATAGTCAAATAATATCATATTATTCTTCACACGAATCGCTTGCAAATAAAAGTCTAAGCATCAAAGGACAAAAAAATTATGTGGCCAAAATTTAAGGACTAGAAATTATTTGAAGAGAATTTCATTATGTGCAGTAGTAAATTACCTCTAACAAAAAAAAATAGCATAGAAAATCAATAATCAGATAAAATCCAATTAATAAGAGAAGAATCATTATGTGCAGTAGTAAATTACATCTAGCACATTCACATATATATCCTCAAATCAACTTCAAGCCCAACTCTGTGCAAGATTAGTTTGATACAACCATACAAGAATAAGATACTTCAATCATACTTTCAAAGCCAGTGCTTCAGAAAAAAGGATGTTTACAAAAGCAAATTGAGAGAACCCTAGAACATACCAAAGCAAAAACAAGAACCCTAGAAAAATCGATTAAGACGAGCACAAGTGCAATCGCAAATAAATCGATTAGGTCCGATGACAAACGAAAAAGAGAAGTGGATTTGAGAAACAAGAAGCATACTATGAGTTTGAGCACAATCGCAGAGGGATCTGAGAAATTTGAGGATTGAGAGAAATGAGGGATTTAGAAATTTGGGAGTATTTGATAGAAATAGGGAAATTGAAGGATTCATAATTTGAGGAAATATTTGGGGAAAAATGGTTTTGGAGCGAAGATAGAAGATGATTGAACAAGCGTATCAAGGAACACATTGAATACTTTTTATTCTCTCAACTTTCACTCAAAGATATTGAGGCTAAAGATCTTGTATAAAAATAAGTTATTGAGATTATAATATATAGATTTTTAAAATGAAGTTGTTATCAAAATTAAAAAAAATTACCTTAATTATAAATTCTTATCTACATAATAGTTTAACTAGAATAATTATACAATAATTTAAATAATAATGATTTCAATTTTTTTTCTCTCTTTTTAGTTATGTGTTTCCATGTTGTGATAGAAAAATGTTCATCTCCTATTTGCTAAGAAATTGTTTTTGAGTTCTTTAATTTTTATTTATTTATTTATTTATCGGGATTTTTTAGTTCTTTTTAGAAACAAAAATATCTTTCAAATTTTTATTTATATTTACATATTTTATGAAAGAAACCCCCTTATATTCATAAGAAAAGGAAACAAGCCAAAATAATGATTAATAATACTATTTGTAGTATACTCAATGTATTTTGAATTGATTGTCTTTACTAATCTAATGCACTAATTTTAATTTTTTTTATTCAATGCACTCATATCAAAATACAGTAGAATTCATTTGGAATTTTTAACAAAAAAAAAGTATTTATTTTATACTTTAAAATACAAAAATACCTAAAATAAAGTATTTATGATCTAAAATACCTAAAAAAAAGTATTATCTATATTAACAATTATAGTTTGGCGATAAACAAATTTAAAATAATATTTTATCAACATAACCAATCTCAATAAAAATCACTCAATTTGTAACCTCAATATTTGATACCTTCAATTCAACCTAAAACTCATTATAAAAATATATTTTAATCAGTACATTAAAAAATAAAATCTTTTACTAAATAAAATATATAAAAATGTATCTAATGTATTATTATTATAATAATTATAATAATAATAATAATTAAAATAAACTTAAGGGTGAAATAATATATAACATATCACAAAATTATGTTATATGGAAAAGATATATTAATGTGCATTAATTTTCAAATCTAATTAAAAATATACATAAAAATAATTCGGCTTAAATGTAATGTTTAGTTCCTTGATTTTTAACAGGGATTAACGAAATTGATTTCTTATTTTAAAGTCAACAGTTTTGGTTCAATCCCTATGATTTTTTAAATAGAAAATTAATGACGTGAGAAGCTTTATATAACGTGGAGATATGATACAAAGATGTGTAGGAATGATTAACACCAATGAAATTGGAAAAAAAAAACTCCGGTAAAAACTTAATTTTCAACATCGAAATTTTTCTCATATTTTAGTTAATGACAATAATTACATTAATGCATCTAGATGGCTTTATATTTTATAGAATTGTATGTCAACGTTTATAAAAAAAAGAATGTCAAATCTTCATTCTTTAATTCAAAAATATGAAAAAAATAGAATTCAAATTTGTCGACTTTTAAAAATAGAGGACGACCAATTCCATAAATTGGTTATAATAGAAGGACTCAAAACGGAAATAATCAAGCATTCTTAATTACTAAGAATGAAAATTTCATTGTAAAGTATTTAACAAAGTATAGGTATTCTTTTAGAATAATATATAAAAATAGGTTAATTATATATGTGGTCCCTTAACTAATTTCATGTAACGTTTTTAGTCTTTATTACCTTTTTTTTCCCATTTCCAGTATTTTATCTTTTTAAATAATTTCAATTTTACCCTTTAAGTGGGTTTCCGTTAAGACAATGTTAACAAATTCCCTCCTCAGTTTTCTTCTCTTTCAAATTTCCAAATCCCTTGTTTGGAATTCTCTTTTACGTATCCAAATCCCACGTTGAAATGGATTTACGATTTCACATTTCAAATCCCACCTTCAGAAGACTCGAGTTCCTCTACTTCACCGGCGACCAATCCAATCAATCACGACGATTTATTTGAAACGGGTTGGGACCCAAATCGAGACGGTAATGGGTCTCGCTATATTGCATCATTAAAATAATTGATAAAAACAACAACAAACCCTAAATACCCTTTTGGTTGAATATTGATAAATCATAAAAAGGATGTTAGAAAAGAGAGAAACCATAGCGATCTCGAAACCCTAACCCTTAAAAGATGTGGATAGGGGGATTAAGATAGAGATCAAGCAAAAATAAAATTAAAAAGAGATTTGATTTTGTTGTTGTTTTTGTTATTGGTCAAACCTTGAGTTGATTGAAAACGTGAAAGCATCATCGATGGAAAGATAATATGAATGATTGCGATGCAGTTTGAATCGTGAGAGTTGCTTCTCTCTCTCTCTCTCTCTCCCTGTGAAGTGAAATGAATCAATATTCAAACTAAGAAAGAACCAAACAATGGATTTGGAAATGTGAAAAAGAAGACCCAAACAAGGGATTTTGGAAATGTGAAAAGAGAAAAAACTGAGAAGAAAATTGAGGAGGAAAATTTGTTTAACATTGCCTTAATAGAAATCCTCTTAAAGGGTAAAATTAAAATTATTTAAAAAGATAAAATACTAAAATGAGAATAAAAAAAAAGATAAATGACCCAAACGTTACCTGGAATTAAGTTAAGGGACCACATGTGTAAGTTAGCCTAAAATATATGATACAAGAGACCTATACTTATATCATAATCACTTCCTACTTTTTTATTCTCTCTGTACACCTACACTCACATCCCATCTCCACCACAAACGTTAAGATATACAAACACTGTCAATAGTCTTTTAGATTGTTCTTGTGAAACTAAGAGATATTGAGTATTGTGTTGCATTAATGACATAAAAAATAAGAAGTGTCGTGTGACACTTTAAATCCCAAAATAACATTATAATAATATTATACTAAATTTTTTGAACAAAATTCGCACCAAATAAAAAAAAAATTGTTCAATAAAATAAATAAAAAAATCATAACTAATTTAGATATCACGTTTCTCAAAATATCAAAAGGCGAACACTTTAAATTTTATTTCTCTTATAACACAGAACAATCTCCACTAACTTGATTTTAACTAGAATTTCTTGATTTGATTCCCAAGATTTACTAGTACTAAGTTTTCATTTGTATTTACATAAGTAAAATACACATTACATGTATTAATTCCCAATATCACCTATCAGAGCAGAGTTTCTCCCAAACTTGAAACTTTCAAGATTCATTTAACTGCAATTTCCCAATATCACCTAGAATAACTGCAATTCACAAACGCAGGGCCCAAGCCAATCAAACACAAACAACGAAGGAGGTGAGTTTCGAAATTATGTAGTATAGTTATTCAATATAAGTAAAAAGAACATGCAATTAATCATCAATAAACCATATCATTACACCAAACATTCTTCAAGAAAAAATATCACATTATATAATCAAAATCAAGGAAAATCAATAATACCATTTCACTATTAACATCAAATCATCTCAAAAATTATTATCGCACCACGATACGTATTAATCACAAAAAACAATCACAAGAAAATGCAATATTTATGCATGAGCTTTGACTCTATTTCACAATGTGGTACAATTCTAACTCTGAAGTACCTGTTTAGGAGACTTGATGCCTATGCCACCATCCGTTGGACAGACAATCAAAATTAGCTTTTACCCTCATAGATCCTCTCGACTCAACCCGAGACAAACATATATGCGACAAATCGAGGTAACATGTGTTGTTCCATAGTATGCGACACTACGAGTATGGACACTCCATCAAATTAGGGTCAGAGTGATGTATAACACTACTTAAGTATTTGTTTGATCAAAAGGAATTAAATATGACACAAAGAAGGTGATGTAGTTTCTTAAGGACTACAATTTTGAGTTTGAAAATATCACCCTGAGAAATCTAATGTGGTGGTGTTGATGCTCTAAGTCGAAATCCTTACATGTGACTTGTATGATGGTATAAGAGACTAGTCTATTAGAGAAATTTAGATATATTGAATTTGGTTGTGTTCCCTTTAATGCTTTATGCTGAATATGAATTGGCTAGAAATCGGTAGTAACTTGAGAGGGATAATAAAAACATAACAACTATTAGATAAAGTATTGTAAAAGCATAACAACTATTTGATAAGTATTATAAAAACATAACAACTATTACATAAACCCAATTTCGTTTTAAAATTAACATATCACTATTACAATTAAATAAATTATTAAATTAAAGAAAAAAAGATTAATGACTAAAATTGTTACTTGAAATTAAGTTAAGTGACCAATGGAATATTTTTGTTTTAAATAAATTACTCCATGCATCTCAAAATAAATGTCTCATTTGTAATTTGTTTTCTATTTATAATTATTTGTCATTTTACAATACCAATATTATATTTATTACTTTTTTTTCCACTGGTATACTCTTATGTATTATATATTAAACTCATCTAACAACTTCACTTCCATTTGACATGTATGGAGGAAATAATGCATGAGTTCCTTCTCTAATCTTTCTGTACAAGAATGGTCCCAAAGCAAGTAGAATTAGACTTAATTTGGATTAGCTTCTAGCTTGTGGGAGTTTACAAATAAGTGTCTGATTAGATTGACTTATTTGAACTTATCTACTGGTATAAACACCTATGAGAGTGTTTGAGAGAATTTATGGAAATATCTTTATAACATGTCCACAAGTTGTTTTTAGTTTATTTTCATAAGCTCTCGAGACAGCTTATGAAAACAGCTTATAGCTTAGATGAAAAACAGTTTAACTTTATTTCATCTTATGTTATGAAAGTCAAATAACTTATACATAACCACATATATGATGAGCATTAATGCTATTATATGCGCTTAATTAAGTTGTTTACGCAACATAATCTAAAGTTAATAATTCTTCACTAACCAAAATATCATTATAAGCTTATAGGTGTTTATGAATAAGGTAAATGAGAGAGCTTCTGACTCAATCCTTCCTAAAGTTCTCGTTTACCTTCTTCATAAACACACATAACTTTATAAGGGCTTTTCATTTTACTTAAACTACAAGTTATTATTTAAGAGAAATAAGTTATTGCAAGATCTTTTAGCATTCCATTTTATATGTGTTTATTGAGAAGTTTATCCAAACAGACTCTTGAAACTCAGATAGAAATAGGGATCCAAAATCCCTGTTGTAGGAAAAGCATGCGTTTGCACGCAGTAAAACACTTTCAGCCTAACATCTGATATCAGAAGGTTCAGATTACATAATAAAAAATTACTTTTAAATGATCTTGGCCTTTTTATTTGAAATCAGACAGTTGAGATCGAAATCCTGCTCTATTGCAAAGATTTTGAATGTCATGCTACAAATAAATAAAAGGACGGACTTACACATTTACCTCGCCTAAAACCTGGCAACATGCAGTTCCTCCCGATAAAACTATTGTCTTGTACCAATCACCGTCTTAGTATACATTTGGTGATCAGGAATAACAATTTATCTGTTATAAATAGTTGCAAAAAAATGCCGAAGCCTAGGTATACATTGGCGATTCAAGGTTGCCAAATTCCTGCACATTAAAAAGGAGGAAAACCTAAAGGGCAATGCATTAGTATCTGCAAGAAGTGCTTTCTGCAATTTCGTGTGTTTGGTTCTGCGGGGTAACAAAAATTGATTTCTAACTTGAATGGATTTTTATAATATCAATTTCATTTGAAAGCAAGTGAAGCGTAAGTGATTTATGTTAGGATACATTCATGAAAAAAGACTGATTTTTATCAATTATGTTGGATAGTTTTCGACTAGAAGTCAAAATGAGATAAGGTCAAATGAGGATGTTATGAACACGCAAAAACTAGACATAGTTAATTTTCACCAACTATTTTCATCTCTACAAAACATGCCATTAGGTTTATTGCAAAGATTTGAAACGTCATTGCTACAAATAAATAAATAAAGCAGATTTACACATTACTTGCTAAACTTGGCAACATGCAGTCCCCGATAACTACCATCTTAGTACAAATCACAGTCGCCCGTTAGTTCTGCAGAATGACAAGCTCCATCAAACAGCTAATGGCCTGGTGCAAAACCATGGCCTGCCTATACAGAATAAGTCAACTAGCTTAAACTAAATATGGTAGACAACAACAAACTATTGAAGCGGTTTATAGAGGCGAATAATTGATTTTTGATCTGGTTGGATGGTATCCGTTAAAATTTGATTTTTGCATTCAAAACTGATTGTACTTGAAGTTTCGAATTTGAAGCTTTTGCCTTCTAAGGTTGATTTTGAAGTCTTAAATTTTTGTTCAACTATTTTTAATTAACGGAATCCAAAACATATAACCCATAACAGAGATACTTAAATTTGTCGCACCATATTGCAAGAAATAATATAAAGAAGTTAACTTAACATTCCAGCATATGTGGACTTGAATAAATCTCTGCCGTCTGAAACCTCTCTTTTGGAAAGTGTAAAAACCATCCAATCTCCTGCAGCTTGAAATGATGCTGTGTGTTTCTTCTTTTAATAGCTCACTTATAATCAAGAACAACATAAACTGTGGGAGCAACCTAATCTACTAGTGTCAAATAACTATAAATTTTACCTTATCGATTTTTCTATGAAAAGTCTAAGATACTCTTTCACATGTTACATGTCTCATACTTTGAAAAAAAAATCAAGCATAATACGTTGCTTGGTAATATAAAAAGAAACTAGCCAAACTAATACAACATGATTCCTAGAAGGAAGTAACTGCAAATTTTCCACATGTAAAATTCTCTCTTTGCCAACACTACAACTTGTGTCACAATAATATATGATAATTAAATGATGTATAAATCGCATGAATACATATTTCCCATTAAGTTATAGGTTTAAGAAAAAAACGGATAATCCTAATTTAAGTTAACACTTTATTCACTTAATAAGAAATAGTTTATTAAAATTAAAAATAGTACTAGCCCTCGAGCAGAATCTTCTCTAGCCCAAGCTTCTACCTCCAACACTCGTTGATCACCCACTGTTTCCGAATCAGTACATTAATCCAACTTCTTTCCTTTCCTTTCACATTCTGTTAAACACTGGTCTCGCAGTGGTCTTCTGCCAAGACTGTGTTTCCCTTCTTCTGGATTTGCATTATCTTCTGGATTTGCAGTGTCTTCTGAACTTTT
>PGWS01017317.1:0-11694 GCA_002896235.1 Cicer reticulatum
TTAAGATTTTTAATTGTTCACAATATAATATGGAATCTATTTGAAATATATATCTATATATATATATATTATTAAAAAAATTATTCGTCGTTTGTTTTTTGACAAAACTTTTTGTCATTTTGTCACTTGTGACACCGGTATTCCGTACAATTATTTATATATTATTTTTTCGAGCTTAAATCTAAAATATTTGTAAGATGTGAATCAATTTTTTACGAACTACATAAATATCAATTGAAGGTTAGTGATATTATTAATTCATTATATCATTTTACAATATATTTTCAAATAAATAAAATAATAAAAGTATAGGATTAACTCAGACAATCAAACAATTAATTTATGCAACCTAATATTAACACACGACCCTTAATTAAGAAGTTCCAAAAAATTTATAATATATTTAACTTTGAAAAAATTGTATTGATATTTTAATTTTATAAAATAAATCTCTAAAATTTTATATTTACAATTTGTACTTAAATAAATAATTCATTTGTCTGTCATATCAGAGTTTTGTGAATTTAAGATCCAACAAACTTCAAAAAATATTAAACACCCTAATTTATGTCATATTTCTCTAAGATATTTTAGAATTTTATTAAAATTAAAACAAACATTTAATTCATTGAAATGCACATTCAAACTTAAAATTTTTCATTTTTATTTTCAGATGTGTATTAATTTCTCATATTGAGACACAAAAAAGTAAGTATAGCAAAATTCAAAGTTAAGATGAAGTTTTATAGTAAAAAAAAAAATAACGTGTTAAAATGTAACATTTAGGATGTAAGTTTTAATAAATAAAACAGACAAAAATATACTTGTTAAAATAATAACTACATCAATATTTAAATGCAATAATTTGTTTAAATTTAATAATTAATTACTAAAGTAATAAAAAATAATTTAATCAATTAATTAATTAAATGATAATTAAAATAAGAACTAAACTGTATTTAAATAAAAATTCTATTAATTTTTAACATAATGATATTTCTCACATATTTCTCATTTATTTCTCTCTTCTTATACTCTTTCTCACAATCTTTCTCTTTTCTCAATTTCTTCATGTACCAAACAACATCATGCATGATTTAATATTTTTTATTTAATTTTTATCATTTCGTACCTCTTAGGTTGTCATCACCCACATATTTAATATTTAAATTTAATTTTATAAATTAAATAAAGTATAAGTAAATAACATCAGGTGGACATCGAGTTGGATTCGAACCAAGGAAATTAAAACCAATTGAATCTCTGGGTGGTAACTATGAGCTCAATTTCGTTCATTTTTTTATTTTGTGCCAGACACAATTCAGGTCACGGGGGTGACGGTTGTGAATGGGTGGATAAAACGGATTGGAGGCCCTTTTTTCATCTTTTAAAAAAAATTAAATAGCATATAAACTTAATAATTTGGCCCTATATAGTTTGTTACATAGAATACAACTCTGACCATTAAAATAACTGACCCAACTGTCAATCATATATCATATTTGTTTTATAATTCAATTTTTTTAGATCACAATTTTCAATCACAATTTTTTATAACAGTATTAATCCAAGTTTTGTTGTATTATTGATTTCTAAAGACATAGCATTTTCCATTGCCACATAAAGTCTAAAGCAAATATTAAATCACAAATTCATCAACAACATCAAGTTACATTCACATAACAACACAACCAAATACAAATTACATTCTCAAGTATAAATTATATAAATTACATAAATTACATAATGATCAACCTAATTAAAATGACATTAATCAAAGGAATATTGCTGCACTATGAGAATTTACTGAGTGATTTCAGCAGCTTTTGCCACGTCTAATGCAAATTATAAGAAGAAGAAAAATAACAGCAGTGGAATTGAAATATATTCAAACGATTTCTCTTTGAGAGATTGTCATACAATTGATGACAACAAATTATGTATTCTCCTTGGTGTGATGTTATAAAATCTTAAGCAGACTCTTTTTTCTTTTCTCATTCTGAGAAAAGGATGGAAAGTGAAGAGAAAGAACAATCATAATACCAATGTTTCACAGACAAACCAAATCCAAGATTATAATAACAAACCATGTACATAAGAGGTGTATACTACTTACTCTTCTTCAAGCTAATAGGCTTTTCTTGGCAATTCATCATTCATGAATGCGTCAATATTCTCCGGCAAAGATTCTTCTTTGTAGCTTATATGCGGTTATTATTTTAAGTACATGAGAAATATTCACCAAAACAAAACTTATCCCTTTTGTAAGGAAATCTATAAAGGAGTTGTAAGAAAACACATAAGTACCTTCCAACTCCCACATGCAAAATTGATTTACTTTCCATTTTAAACTCAATATGACATTGTCTTAGCTCTTTCAACTGCACATCACTATCACTAGTAAGAGTATCTAGCTGCAAAACATATTAATACACAAAACAAAAGTTAAATACAATCCATATACCCTACATTTCAAACAGAAAATAAAATGTCACATACATTTAGAAGCTAACTTTCTTGTTTGGCATCAGGCTGCGCTTTCTGAGATATGGTGATATATGCATACCAGTTCATAAAAGTTTTAGAAGATGAAACCATTAATTTAGATGATTGAACAAGAACAGATCACTTAAAATTCAAGATGCCTTAACAAGATGAGTGCCATTCAAAGAGTGGAAAACACTTGTCAAATTTGAGCTTGTTATTACAACCTATAAGAGTATAAGTTCAATTAGATATGAATAACGTAGTTTAGAATTTAGGGCTTTAACATTCTCAGTATATAGAGGGTAATTCTCAATATATAGGGGGAAAGATATAATTGCTAAGGCAATTTAAATACCCATGGTATAACATGATGAAAAAATAATAATATCATAAAATTAAAGGGTCTCTTAACATGAACATGTGATGAAAAAGTTAATATCACACATTTAACTAAAAGAGCATATACTACTATATTTTAGACATAAGCACAAAACAGAGAAAAAAGATAAAAATAAAAAAAATCTATGGATAAGCTAGCATAAACCAAAATTGAATATGCATATATACTGAGAGAGAAGAATATGCATCTAAGAAAAGCAAGCATAAAACCAACAAGAGAAGTATTGGAAAAAAAGACAATCAGCAGAACCAACAAAATTGCTTGGCGACAGAGATACATGAAACCTTATGTTATTGCAGCAACTGTAACAAAACAAAAACAAAAAACATTAACCATTTCTTTGTAGACTTTGTAGATAAAGCAATATGTGGATGAATAACTATGTATCAGTACCTATAATAGTATGATAAAATCAAATGTTAGTATCAAAACCAAACCCTAAACAAAAAGTGAACACGACAATGGTGATTAAGGTTATAGTTACATTGAGAACGGACCAGAGTGAGAAGGAGGCTGAGAGACGAGAGCGAGATGACGAGTGTGAGACGAAAGAGAGTGAGACGACGAGAGTGAGCCTTGAAAAGGACGAGAGTGAGAGTGAGAGTTAAGGCTGAGAGACGAGACACTAGAGTGCGGGTGAGGCGGCAAAAGTGAGGATGACCTTAAATTTTCAATTTTTTCATCATATTTTGGCTAATTGGGTTTGATGTTTTTGTGGTGGCTCGGTGAGTAGGGAATGAGAAATAGCTAGGTCATCCGTTAGGGCTGTGGCTTGGTCTACTTATGATTTGGTCTGGTCTGGCCTATTTAATAAAAAAGGCTAGGCTCAGGCTAATTTTAAAGTCTATTTATTTTTAAATAAGTCAGACTAAGACTTATAAAAAGTCTATTAAGCCTGACATGCTAGTTATATATATTTATTATTTATTAATGTTATTTTTTATTATTATATTAATAATATTATTTCCTATTTTAAATTCTATCAATTAGAGTAATCACTCAGTAGTCACTCCATATTCGGTAGTCGTTCCATATTCGGTAGCGATTCCATATTTGGTAGTCGTTACATATTTGGTAGTCGTTCAATTAGTCGATCACTCAAGTAATCGTTCCATATTTGTTTGAGAGATAATATTGGTGCGTTTGTTTAAAATATAAAACAATCTATTATTTGAAACTAAAAATTAATTTTTAAGGGTTTAAAGGATGTTTGTTTCAGATTTTTAAAAAAATTTTTTGTTTAGAAAATTATTTTTTGTTTAATATATTATAGATATGTACATTGATATTGGTATGTGGAGACATCATGTGGGATAAGTAGAGCATTTAAATGTTTTAATATGAATAGACTTTTAATTATGAGGCTTTCCAAGTCGGGCCAAACTTTTAGATTGATCATCATGTTTCCATGTATACATATATGGATCCATTGGGGTGATTGTTAGTTTTTATATTTTTTATTTTGAAAGATAAATTCAAAATTCAATATGTTTAGTGAAGCTGAGTTATTTTTATTAATTTCAAAAATACTTTTTTCTTTTAATTTTAAAATAAAACTAAAAATAGTTTTTATAATTTTGTTTTTTTATTAAAATTAACATAACAATTTATTTTTTTCTGAACTAAAAAATAAATATTTAAAATCTTATTTTTGTTGTAAAATTAACAATATCAACTATTAGTAGATTCAACATTGTTCAATAATCATTTACATCGCCAATGATCATCTATCTTTGATCACCGTCACTATTATCAGTCATCGCCATCATAGACATGCTGTTGAAGATGAAGATATGGATTTAATTTGAAATTATATAATGGATGTTGATGAACATATGAATTTTCTTGAAATTGATAGTGGAATTTTTCTGAGTTTTGTTGTAAAAATGATGAAGAATTTTATAAGTTTTTGTAAAAAAATAATAATGTTGTTGTCGTTTTAATAGATATAAAATTTCAATAGTTATTTACATTAAATAAATGATCAAATTGGAAGAAACAAATATAAATGACTAAATGTTACTTGAAATTAAGTTAAGTGAATCAATGAAATATTTGGTTTTAAAATAGATTACTCCATGCATCTCAAAATAAGTGGTTTCATTTATAATATTTTTTCTATCTAAAATTATTTATCATTTTACAATACCAATATAATATTTATTACTTTTTTTCACTAATATACTCTTATGTATTATATGTTAACTCATCTAACAACTTCACTTACTATATTTAATCATTTTTTATGAACCACACACAACTCAAATGAGATACTTAAATAAAACAAAATGGGGTATAATTTATAATTTTTAATTTATTTTTAAAATAATTAAATTAAGTTTAATTAATGTTTATTTTTTTAAATTATTTTATGTGTCAATGTTTTTTAATATTTGATAAATTAATAAAAAAATTGGATAAAAAAATTAATTCGGTTTCAATTAAAACCTACTATTTATATAATTAAAATTGTCTATAATTTCACAATTATACTCTATCAACCTCATGTATTGCCTTTTTTTTTTAACTCTTAACATAAAGAGTATAAAACAAAATATAAATATTATATACAAACTTAAATTGTACAAATTTTAAATGTTTTTGATGATGAACTTGAAACGAATAATTAAAGTCCACATTTATAGCATTGAACTTCTCTCATTCTACAAAACTAAGAAATGTATGACTATCTCAACATATATATTTCATTCGCTAAAATCTCCACATTGATTGAAGATTATTTATCAATACTTCATCGTAATAATATTTTCACTTAAAGCTAAATTTATTCAAGAATTTTGACTTAGTAAATCATTGTCAAGATCTTTTATAATATATTAAAATAATATATGTCAATTATATTGAATGATACATCACACATTTTATATGTTCATATCATAACATTTGTTCTACATCACTTAAATGGTTGTGATTATATTTATTATTTAAATGTTGTATTTTATGTATATGAACTACCACTAGCAACTTAATATAAAATTAAATTTGTTATAAGAGTTATGCTTTTTATTGTAGTTTTAATCATAATTAATGAAAATTAAAATTGCGATGATTTTGGTTTAATTATGATGTCGTACCTCCATTTAATATTCCTTCACAATATAATATAATTTGACCCAAAATGGTCTCAAGAACACTGGAGTTCTTAAACACGGTATAAGATTGTTATGGTACCCTTCAAACCGGACTGGAAATATATTAAGATCCGAATAAGAAGCCTGAATAAAATTAACAACTGAAGTAACTTCCAACCAAAAGCCACGATAGATCTGATGGTGATTAAAAGAGCTTAATTTGATTAAAATATCTGATTTTTTACATCACTGCCAGATCAGAAAAGTAAAAGTGAGGTTACGATAGAACTTGGACCCAAAATCTGATATCATTTATTATTTTATATTAACAGATTAAAAATAATTAACCCACACAAATGCAGGTAATATTTGGGTGAAATAAATTTCTGTTAAGGAAATAAGCTTGTCTATTTGAGTGAAATAAAATTCTCAACTTGTATATGATTAGCTTCACTTTCTATTAATAACATTCTCATAATGTTTCTGCTGATTGAAGTTGCTACCTTAGAATCAACATAGAAACTTAGAAATTACATTCTTCAGTTGAAAATTTAAATTACATATTACTGTGAGAAAGTTAACATTACAACTTACATAATATACATGACCAATTGCGGTGAATAAGTGTTTGAAAAATCGTTTCAAATTTCAATGTTGACCCAACACTGTTACTTAAGTAGAACTCAATCTCATATTCATTTAACTTGCTTTAGTTAAATCAACCCTGATTATTAAATGTCTCAATCGTATAAACGCAGAATATCACGAAGTTCTACTTAAAGCAGTGACGTGTTGAAATCTTACTTGAATATGAGACTAGGCAAATAAACATGAAGACAACAACAATTCACACTGGATGGATACTAGGGCCCTAAAAGGTCAAGAGAAACCTTATTTACTAAAAGTGGGTGTTCAAAACCAAGTACATAGCAAATGGCTCAATTGAAATGAGGAAAAAAAATATTAGTTTGTTAAAAAATTTCAACAAACAGTTGACTTAGACTTTGAAGAAAACCCTTTAACTTGTAAGTTAAGTCTAACTAGTAAGGATTATCTTATCCAATGTTGTTTATTACTTAGTGATTAGTTTCAATATTATTTCCATTAATTGGTGTTATATATTAATTCCTCCTAGAACACTTAAAAATTATCGTTTTATATATATAGTCATTTAGGTTAAAAAAAAAAAAGTTATATTATATGCTATTTTAAAGTTTCAATTAATGTAATGTTTTTATTTATTATCTACTTTAACCATATTATGCATATTTTTGATCAATATGATTTTATTTGTTAAAAATACATAGAGAGATATAAAGAGTATATTCGTAATTTAATTTTCAAACAATATCTTTGAGAAGCTCAATTCTTTAAATGTATCTCGATACTTTGAAGGAAATATCAACTTACAGATGCCTTGGTGTACTAAAAAAAAAATAGTACCTTTTTAAATATAAATTTATAATATTAAATTTCAATTTTTTAATTCATGTCTTCAGATATTTGAAACAATACTTAATATATAGGACAAGAGAATAACATTTAAACTTTTAAATCAACGTTGCTGCTCTTACGTCCATGTAGCATTGAAAAAAATTAATTTTAAGGTGAATGAGTTATTATCCTTATAAATTTTTTTTTTTGAAAAAATTTAGATCTTGTAAAATTTACATTTTTTAATCCTTACAACATTATTATTATTATTGTAGTTTAGTACTTTTGGAATGTCATAAATTTTTAAATGGTATTTAGCCGTTGTTTAACAAATTTATTAAAAATCATCTACAAAAAATAAGTTCAAAAATTCAATATGAATTCATATTTTCGTAATTTTTGTCTTGTTAATAGCCATTTAAAAATTTATATTAATTCATCTCAATTAATGAAATTTTAAATTTTGCATATCAACTATTTATAATGGATTCTAAACATGCTTGCAAAAACTCGTTCGAAATTTGTGTTGACATTCCAATTGGTCTATAAAATATGTACAGTGATATTTTTATAAGGCCTAAAAATATGAATTTTTTTACGAATCTAACTTTCACGAATATTGTCTATTGATGAGTCAATCAAATCATTTTGTTTTATGTATATCTAAAGGATGAGCCAACCAAAATCCTTTTAGATAAGATGTCTTTGTTTAAGGAACTATTGGATATTTAGAAAACGTGATAAACCACCCATAAAAAACAAATGCTGACCAATTTGGTTAAAGGTTAAATGTGATTCTCACTATGTTAGACTTGCCTATAGAGTTAAAGGTTTCTTCAAAAGTCTATGTCAGCTGTAGTATGTTAGATTTGACTAACAATTTGGTTGTAGTATTTAATGTTTTTAATTTAATCAAAAAGAAAAGAGTTTTAAAGATGTCATGTTTCAATCAACATTTAATGTAATGAGATTGTAATTTGATGGAAGAGGTTGGAAATATTTGACATCATTACCTATTTCTACATAACTTGTATACTTTTTTTACTCATATAATTTATATATTTTTTTAAAAATAGAATATGCGATTATCATATTAAAATGAGACCAATTTTCAGCATTTGTTTTATGAGTGGTTGATCATGTATCTAAATATCCAATAGTTACCCTTAAAACAAAGACATCTTTTCTAACAGCATTTTGGTTGACTCATCCTTTAGATCTACATAAAACAAAATAATTTTGATTTACTCATCCCATTGGACAATATTCGTGAAACTGTATTCGTAAAAATATTCAACATTTTTAGGCTTATAAATTATCAATGTACAATTTTTTAGACCAATTGGAATGTCAACAAAAAAAGTTCCGACGAGTTTTTATAAGCATGTTTAGAATATTAATATAATAGTTCATATACAAAAATTTTAACATTTATTACTTGAGATGATTTAAGTATAAATTTTTTAAATGCTATAAAACAAGACAAATATTACGCAAAAATGAATTCATAAATTGAATTTTGAACTCATTTTTTTTAGATATTTATTTTTATATAATTTGTAAACACAACGGCTAAAATACACATTTTAAAAATATTTAATGACATTCCAAAAATACTAAAGCTACATGAATAATAATGTTGTAAGGATTAAAAATGTAAATTTTTACAAGATCAAAATATTTTTAAAAAATTATTATATAGGACAAAATACTCATTTAATCTTAAATTATTATTTTTTCAATGCTACATGGACGTAACAGCAACAACGTTAATTTAAAAGTTTTAAATGTTATTGTCTTTGTCATATATATTAAGTTCTTTAAATATCTGATACTGAATTAAAAAATTGAAAATATATTTATAATTTTATTTTTTAAAAGGTACTATATTTTTTTTTTTGGGCACACCAAAGCATCTGTTGTTGAGATTTCCTTCAAAATAATTCGAGATACATTAAAGAATTGAGCTCTCTCATCATATTCTTTGAAAAATAAATTACTAATATAACTCTTTATAATCTCTCATATGTATTTTTTTTTCAATATGTTGATCAAAATATGCATTAAATATGGTTAAAAGTAGAATAAATAAATAAAAACATTAGCATTTAATTGAAACTTTAAAATAGCATATAATATAAGGAGATTTTTTTATTACTAAACATGACTTATAATATAAGACATGATAATTTTAAGTGTTCCAGGAGGATTAATATATAACACCAATTAATATAAATGATATTTTGGAACATAACCACTAAGCAATGAAAGTTAAAGTTAATGTGTTAATTGAAAATTGTAGAAGTAATAACATAGGAGGGGTGGAGGTTATGACTTTGGAATATCTCCAAGGGCTACGACTTCCACTAGAGTTAATATATAAGTTTTATAAGAAACTAATGTACAATATACAACAAAAATTGTATGATTGAAGGTTAGTGTAATGATTATTATAAAAAACATGTTTGTCTAAACTAGGATTAGCCCTACCAGTAATATATTTTCAAACTAAATATATTTTTTTAAAAAAAGTATACTTCCGAAGGTATGTAGCTGTGAATAAACAAAATTTGTTTTTGTCAAACTATAATAGGGTTCTAGTATACCAAATCTTCTATAAGGTCTAACACACACTTAACATATAATTCACGATTTTTGGATACTATGCAAATAAGAAATTTGTAATTACAAATTTAGACAATTAATGACCGTTAGATTAAAAATTAGATGATTTTAATTTTAAATTGAATTTAAATTAAAAAAATATTAAATTGATATTTTTTAAATTATCAGATCAAAATCAAACAGTTTTGATTCATTGTGATTTTTTGATAGCGTGCAATCCAAAATTATAATCTACATTATAGCTCAAACTTCTCTTTTATGAAAAAGAAAAGAAAAAATATCAAAAATTCCTTTTTCTAGGAAACTAAAAACGTCTTTTAAAATATTTATTAAAAATAACAAATTTTAAACGTCTTCCAAGACATCTATTCGAGAATACAATATTAATCGATTCAGTGTTATCATACTATTTTTCTACCGTAGCTGTCCTATATTACTCCACCCTCACTACACACAAACATCTTAATAGTATTTGTATGATATAAACAAATGATAAAATTATGATGATTTCCTCAAAAAGTAAATTACAATAATTTATTCTTTTGATTTTTCAATCAATAACTACATATTTTTCTTTAAAATATGCCTTTCACTTTGATTAAACATAATTCTAATCAATCAAACTAAATTTTGTTTGTTAAAAAACAATTATACATATATACTATATTAATTTATTTAAGTTGTTGTTTCTAAATTGGTTTTGCTAACTTGCATCTGAAAGACACTTGTTAAAGATTACATTGGTAGAATTTTGTGTATTCAATAATAGATTTAATGACCATGTATTGTTATTGTATAAAGTTTACACCGACAAACAATTTTAAATTTGATTAAATAATTTTTAAATTATGTCGGTTAAATTATTTCTAATTATATAGTGGTATGGTGAAATCAATAAATATGTATAAAACTAGTTTATACACAATGTATGACCCATTTTCTCATATTTAATTTCTTAACACATGTTTTTATTGCACTTATCAATATTTTTACCAATAAGTTTTCTTGTCCATGTTACTATGTTGTTTATTTTTATTAATTAATAAATAAGATGTTCCATATATTTTAATTACAGAAAAGAAAAAACATTCAAGTGCATCTTATTCAAAATAAAGATAAACTAATGCTGTCAGCGGCATTGTTCAATCATGTATTTAAAATGAGATCTTAATATTGCAGGTCCTTACTAATTTTTCTAACGATGGGTTAGAAATATCGTGTTAGACAGTGCTACAATTTTGTGATTAATTAGAATGATGTCCAATGTAGTCACGTTTGTTACATGAAATTATAGCATTTAACCCACGGTTATTTCCAAAGCATGTTAGATGAAATGAAATGGTTATATTTTTTTCGTCAAAATTTATTTAATTTATACTCTATATTAATTTATTTATTTAATAATTTCAAATTCAAAATTATAATAATGTTTTTAAAAATAATTAAGATTAAATATTTTTTCTGCAATAATTATTTTATAAATTTAAAATTTTAAGTAAAATGAAACTTATTATCGTCCCGTAATTATTTTACCGAAAGATAATTCTTTCATTCTAAAAACCAAATTTAAGATCAACACAGTCAAATTAAAATCAAAACCAGATGTTTAATAAATATATAAGATATATTGTTTATACCCTCTCCATTATAAATCAC
>PGWS01017333.1:0-10799 GCA_002896235.1 Cicer reticulatum
TCATTGTTAATGAGAGAATGATTGAAAACAGTTTATATAGTTTCTGAAAAACAACTAATAAATCGATTTGCCAATCGATTCATTAAGGTTATGAAACAGGTCTACGATTTGCCAATCGATTATCCGCGGGTCTTGTTTTTCTTGAATCTTGAAACACAATAAGCCAATGATTTGTCATCGATTCTTTAAACAAAACTCTTTTTCAGTGATTTGTTAGACTTATTATGCATCGATTTCATAATCGATTGCAGGTGTTTTGTTCAAGTAAAAAATCACACCATGAATTACTTATCGAATTTATTAAGTCCGCATACCGATTTACAAAATACTTCCAGATCGATTTGGGCCACAAGCTCAAAGTTCAACTGTGATTTCAAAAAGGTTCTTTCAAATCGATTTGTCAATCGATTGTTGTTCAAGACAGTGGACTAGTTATTTTTGATGTTAATCGAAGTGTCATCGATTTGTTTGTATTTGCCTAAAAAGTTCTTACCTGATATTTAGTTCAATCGATTTCCCAATCGATTGAACCAAAACAACATGATTGAAATTCTCAACAAAGATTGTCCAATCGATTGTGTTGTCACAGGTCAAGTTATTTTCAAATATTATCTAAGCAATCGGATTGCAATCGATTACCCTAAATTGGATTCTCACGTGTGACTTTGATCATCGATTTGCCAGTCGATGGTTCAATCAGTTTTACTTTGTGATGTGTACAATCGATTTGCCAATCGATTAGCCTGTTAAAAAACAGGGTGCCACTGACTTGTGCAATTTTCATTTCTAATTGTGCCAGCGATTGCCTAATCGATTTATACAATCACAAACAGTATGTTTCCTTACACCCTTGTTATATGAAATCGATTTCCCAATCGATTTTACTCAGTCATATGATCAACTTTTGTTGATTCTTTGTGTTCCAAGCCAATTTGTATCAAGTGTGTAGGATTGAATTGTTGTTCCTGAAATCTTGCTCAATTAAAATGTTAGATTTATCATATGTGTATGACATTGTATGTTGTTAATTATGTAAAATTAGGATTCAAGGACTAAAGTCCAACAGTGGGAAAATGAGGACTTTTACTTGTAAAGTTATTTTGTATTACTACATTTTTTGTGGTACATTTGTAAAGTTATTTACTCTTCATCATTAATATTTAATATAAATGCGGAAGTGAAATTTCATTTGCTAGTAAATAATTAAATGTTCATTAATTTTAGTCAACCTTGCTTCTTTTGAATTTCACTTTAAAGAGAATTATTTAATTTGTAGATAAATTTAATAAATAATATTTTAGTAAATTGCATACGTTCTTTTTATATAAAAAAAATATATCAAGTTATTTTCTAACGTATCTTCAATTAATACATGATGAACTACTCATAAAAAAAAATTATAGTTGTTTTCCTAAAATAAAATATATTTTTAAATAATCTTTGTATCAAAATTTGGGGCGTTAACACCTTCCATCCTAAAACACAATCAACTATCTATTACTGTTCATCATCATCATCTCTCGTCCTTCCTTTTTTTTTTCTTTCACAAGATCTTCAATGGCATCAATCATTTGAATTTTCTCTTCCTCCAATCGACCTTGTGCATGTCCTTCCTTCCTCTTAACTGTCATTTAGCGTCCAAAGCAGCACTAAAGGAAGATAAAGAGCAGATTATGGAATCTCATAATCGAACCATTGAAATTGAGGAAGAAGTGTTGAAAGCTAAAAAAACCAAACAATTCCACAACCCAACTTGATTCTAAAGGAAACTCTTCTTCTCAAGAGTGTTAGTTCTTTTCCTCGAACAAATTTTCACCATTGCATGTGGGTTTCTGGGATTGATTTTAAATTCATTTACTGTTAGGAATTTTGTTTTCTTGGTTTGAAATGGACCTTTAAAATCGAGAGTGAGGAAAACTATGAGGTTTGGATGTTAGGAACCCTTGAAAATTGCATTATGCTCTTCAAAATTCATCAATTCTACATATGTGTGAACATTTATAATGTGTCAAGGATTGAATGAATGGGGTGAAATGTTTAGTAGGCAACTGGTGTATTATTCGTGTTAACGTATCCTCTAACCTTCTCTCTGGAAGTTCTACGTATCCTCTGAAATTCCCTTTGGACATAGACTACTTTCATCCAGTTCTTCCTCTTATCAGGCTTCCTCTGATCTAGTTCTTCCTTTGATCAGACTTCCTCTGATCCAGTTCTTTCTTTGATCTAGTTCTTCCTCTGATTAGACTTCTCTATCAAGTTCTTCCTGTAATAGACTTCTTCTAATGTGTTCTTCCTCTGATTTGGAAACCCTTTAATCAAGGTTCTTCCTCTAATGAGTTGCCTCTTATCAGACTTCTCCCATACTTTAAGGAAAAAAGAAGAAAAAATTAAGAACTATTACTTAAATGAAATATCATTCATGGCATACTTGATATTGCATCTAAGGAAAATCTTTCAACTACCATCCCCTCTTTCTTTGAAGAACTCATTGAGATTATTATCTCACCCCCTATATATTAAATATATTATATTATAGCATATAAGAGGACTAAAGGCTGAGATTTGGGCATAAAAGGATAAAGAGTTGTAGTCAGATTTTGTTTAATTTGTAATTTATTTTATATTTTGGTACATCAAAGGATGTTTGAAGACTATGTATTATATAGTAATGACATTTCAATCATTGTACTTAATGAGATATTTATGTGATTATTTCTGAAAGATTAAAATGTAAGAAATATTGTCATATTCTAGATACATGGTGATGATTATTACATCGTGATCACGGGTAACCCGAAATACAACCTTAGTACCTATAGTTTCTTGTAGACAATATCCACTTTAATTAAAATTAAAATCATTATTCTTGTCATTTACCACAATATTGATTCAACTCTATAAGAATCGGATTGGTTAAACTATAGCTAGATCAGAATCTAGCCTATTAACTTTATATTGTAGTAACATAAATATTTGTGACTTAGTAATAATTATCCATGTAACAATCCAGTCCAGTCGATCGACACCGTACCCTTGAACTTCTCATCCAGGTATCTAAAGAATAAGTTATCATTTGATCATTAACTCCCGATAACAATCAAGCCACCGACCTACACTATATACTCACGAATTTCTAGTAATCATTTGCTTTCTATGACAATTGAACCTGATACCTAGGTGAGATGTACCACCGTTCATTCATTCCCACTACTATTTATGCTATAAATGTTCTATATTTTACTATTCTAATTGAAATTAAATTTGTAAAACCTTTTTGTTCTTTAAATGTTAGGCGCTAAAGGAAAACTTTATTACTAATTTTTAAAGTAATTGTGTGTGAGTTGTATACATAAATTGTGATATCCATGCCTCAATTTTTTTTTGAACATCCATAATTTTAATAGTTTTAAATGACTTAAAAACTTATCAATATTAACTAGATTATTTTGGGATTTAGGGCGTGATCATTTTTAGAAACCATGTTAGTTTGAAAAAAAATGACTCCTAATAATTGATATTTACATAAATTATTTTGTGGGGACAATTTATTTTGCTAATAATTTATTTAAGTGTGACAGCTCTTGTCATGATACATTAATGTTTTACACTTCATTCTCGGGTGAATAGACAAGACAAAAATTATGACAATACTCTATTACACCTAGTATAATTGATTCTGAAAGCTGTTCTCAACGCACCTCTGTTGAATTTCTTGATTCAAGATTCACTCTAGTAAAGACATATTTGATAAAGTAAATGCTCTAATAAGAGGGCCATACTCCAACAAACACTGCTCATCACAGTAGAGTTATCTCCAACAAACTATGTTCATCATTAAATCCTCTAATCAACTGCCAATTCTATCAACATATGTTGAATCAATCATGAAGACGGATTTGGGACATCTCTTGATTCAAAATATCAGACGAATTGATATGAGTTGTTAATTTCAGCATATGATTACATTTGATCAAAGCAACATTTGAAACCTAATGGATGAATTAAATCTCTATAAAAAGATTTGTGATCTTCACTAAGAACAAACAACAAAAAACAACAAAAACAAGAGAAGCACCTATGTCATTACAAACACTTGGAAATTCTCTTGTATTAGCTCTAAGTGCTGACAAATCTAAGAAATCTTCTAAAAGAATATCTTGTAAACACTCTGTGTTAGAATTAGTTCCAACCAATCTAAACCACTTGTAATTGGCCAATAGTGCTAACCGTCCTCAACAGCTCAATCGTACTAAGCAAGATGTTGAGAAGAGTTGAACATAATTAGTTGATTAATGTATTCATTCAATGTGGGATTCAATTGTTGAATAATGTATTAAATCCTTCTTTGTGAAGGGAGTGAATATAGCTACCGTGTTAATAGTGAATTAGGATAAATTAAACTTGTATTTATCCTTATCTCTTAACTTATTGTTTACTAATTATTGTCTTCAACCTTACAATTTTTAAATTGTTTATAATAAGTGTTTAAGACAAAACACAATTCCACCCCTCATCATCTTTTTTTCTCTCTCTCTACAATAATGACCAAATATTAGAAAGATAATTAAAGATTAGAAATAATGAAAATTAGAAAGATATTAAAGAATAGAAACAACGAAAATCATACATATGATGAAGAATTATCAAATGACAATATTTTTCATAGTATTTAATCTTATGGAACTTTCTCTCTAGATCATCTCATTTTTGGAAGGTGGTGAAAAAGTCTTCATCAAATTTAAGATCATAGTATAGTATGAACAAATAATGTGATTTTAAGATTTGAACAATTTTACACAATATGGATCTTGGTTGTTTATTATACATTAAATGGTCCAAATCCATTACTATGTCTAATAACAACATGGAATTGAATTCCATATAATTACAAAGAAAGAGAATAATTGTCCTCATTGTTTTTCTTTCTATGAGAACTGAATTCGATACCCAGAAGATATATGTTATTATTCATTTATTTTTCACTATCAATTGACCCTATAACATGTGGTACCATTTACTATTCTACTTCAAATTAAATTTGTAAAACTTTTGCTCTCAATGTTATTGCTTTAAGCCAACTGTTTTATTAACTTTTTAAATAATATTTGTGACCCTTGCCTCAACACTACAATAAAAAATATTGGTTTGCGGACTGGTTATAAGTGACAACCTGTAGCGATTATAATCGCCTTCAAAAGATAATTGCGACGATTCTGCACAATCGCAGATTCATGCGTCGCCGAGACCGCTTTGCGACAAAATCAAAAAACCGTCGCAACATTTTGCGATGGTCCTAATCGCCTCTACAATACAATTTGCGACAGTTAAACCATTGCTAAACACACTCAAATTTTTGTTTCTAAAAAATTGCGGAACAATTATCAATCGTAAGCGCTATATTTATTTTGAAGCAGTTTGATACCGTCGCAAGCCTAATAATATAACAATAACAAGGAGAAAATATGATAAATTATTTTTTTCCTAATTTTTATTAATTAAAAAAGATATTCATAAATATCATGCACATTAATTTAAATACGAATAATATAACTATTGAACCTAAATCAATTTATATATTTAAAGAAAATAAACACCAATCATACATTGAATTTAACTAACACAATAAATAAAGTAGTTTAAATAATCAATAACATTAGTGGATGTGCCTAAAAATATAAAACAACTACACCAAACATAGAAGTTCATAAAAATATCAAATTAGTCCTCTAATGATGTTGTCCACGATCATCAGGTTGGTGCTAGACTCAGATGAATGTCTACCAACTATTGGCGATTCTATGTTTGTTGCCTAGAAAAGAAAAATATATATAACCTCATGAATATTGATAAATATTATCAAATACTAATTAACTAAAGTTCTCATATAGCTAGAATTAATTATTAAGCATTGATATTTTTAACCAAGACAAACAGTTCTCATATGATTTTTTAAATAGGTTTGCTATGAAATAAATATTTTACTTTTTTCATCATAGAATTTTGCATTTGCAAACAAGAAAGAAAATTTGCTCCTTCAACATATTCAACTTCAAAATCCATTTTCTTAAGCTTATCAATTTCAGCTTGCATTTCGTCCATCTTCTCATAGCTTCGGAGGAAGATATCGATCTTACAGAGGGAGTAGTAGATGTAGTAATTTGAGACAGTGTTATTCCAAGTCTCCACAACGAACATATCCAGGATGTTCTTTTCAAACACTTTAACAATGCTCATTTGGAGAACGAGTCTTCCCAAATCAGCTTGCAATTATTCCTGCGCAACAATGAAGCAAACTAATCCTCTCTGTAGCAGAAATGGTCTAACTTAGCAACTCACTATTACCACCAAATAATTAATTTTTATAGCTTTGCAACTCACTATTACCAAAAATAACAGTTGCATCTTTGATTTATAAAGTGGTCAATAAGAAATATTACAATCACATAAAATTTTATTATTTACAATTACATATTTTTCCTTGGTCTCGTCATTGACAAATGACCCATCAAAATTTTTCATAACAAATAAAATATATTTCACCGCTACTGTATTTCGACCATCTCTCAGTTCCTTACAAGAAACCAAAATGTAATAAGTACATTTTCAATTAAGTATGCAATCAATAGTAAGATTTAGTGAATCCTACCAACTCATCCTTCTTCCTTTCAAGCGTCTTAGAGCCTAATGTATGAAAGGATCGTTAGCTTTTCTCTATTGGCAAGCATCTTTTTGATAAGCCTTCTTCTGCAATGATAACAAACGACATTAGAAAAATAAACAGTGGAAATAAATGACAACGCAACTAAAGAATGAGTTACATTGTATTTGTCATACGCGTGTATTGGACAAAAATAGTCCAATGGGCTCTTGAGTAATAGAACATCGAAAATTTTTTTAGGTTTTCCTCTAAAGAAAGATCCCACTTATTAAATTTCTTTAAACAACCTATATCGTGCATCTCGCTATTTCTTCCAAGGCTTGTAAGGATATATTTTTTTTGTCTCCGTTATCCACAACAAATTTTGACTAGCATAATCATAAAAAAAAAATAGTGTAAAATCAAAACAGTTAATAAAAGAAGAATTCATTTGTTTATCATTGATGGCACTGAGGCATACTAAGGAGGTAAATATTGGATTTCTTAGTTGTAGTGCTTTCAACTAAGGGAAAAGGCATTTTCAAGTACAAAGATATTATGCTACACACAAAATATAATCAGAAGAATGAAAGAATGGGATGCACCAGTGTCAAACATGATTAGTAAAAGGATTTCATTATTGAATCTAGTACCAGTCATAAGATTGTGATTCATATCTTTCTTAGTGATGACTCTTCATCATATGCATATTTTTTCATTGTTTTTTAGTCTTATTATCTTTAATCATTAGTTAATTACGGAGTTATTTGATATATTTTGTTGATTTAGTTCTTGGATTTAATGAAATCTTTATGTTCTTATTTCCTTGATTAAGTAGAGATTTTTCAAATAGTTTTGCGTTGTTTCTTTGTTTTAGTGCAGTGTTGAATTTGTGAGAAATCAACATGACCTATGTGGAGTATGCAGACAATCTGGAGTTGTAGATGTACAATTGAAGAAACCAAGTGCAAATGAAACAACAATCCATAGCTCAACTTTCATGAAGGATACCGAAATCAAATTTACCTACCCTAAAGATATTGTGCGCCTAAAGAGAAAAATGCGCCTGGGCGCATTTCGGCCTTCTTGACTATGTCCAATTGCGCGCTGAAGGAAAATTCCACGCTAGGACACATGGCATGCTGAATGTATAAAAACACACATTTTTTTTTTACTTTCTAGAGATCTTTTTTTACAATGGGGAAGTTGGAACTGTATGCCCCTAGCAGAGAAACTCAAAGACGGCGTTTCTAACACCATTATGAGTATTTTATCAAGAATGTATTCATGAATCTTTCTTGTAATTCTCTCTAATTGTATCTTCTATCTATGTTCATGAATAACTAAACCCCTATTTGTTAAAATAAGGTGTAACAAGATGAAACCCTTATTTTCTGATTTATTCTCTAGTTATATAACGAGTTATGAATTATATTTCCATCTCTGTCCTAATGCTTTATTGCTAATCAACTTTAAAAATTTCTATGATCTATTTTGAAAATGGATGTGGCTTTACGGAATGCTTGAGAGGAGAAAGTCATGATATACCATGTAAGGATAATGCAGATCATGAAACCATAAAATTGTTGCAAAAGCAGTGGTTGAAAAAGAGAATTCTTGTATATGGAAGGATAATTATAATCTTAAATCCACTAAGGAATAATGGTACTTGGAATTCAGGTTATGAAACTCAGACATTAGACAAGAATAATAAAGAAATTCTTCATAATTCAATAAAGGAATTCAATAACTAGGATCAAATTAGACACCAAGGTTGAATTCAAATAGTTTTAGTTACTCATGACAGAAATAAAAGAGATAAAATTAGAGAAGAATACAAGAAGATTCATGAATGAGTGAAAAAGATCCCTAAAACAGTAAAAATCTGCGTTTTTATGGTTGCTGGTGCGCGTTGCGCGCCCCTGGCGCGTTTGGGCAGTAGCAACTGTTGGAAAACGCGCTTCAGGTGCGCTTGGGCGCGCAACATCTGCTGTCCGGCGTATATTGCATTTGTCTCCTCTTGCGAGTCTGAATTTGGTTCTGGTGTCTTCATGAAAGTTATAGCTATGGATCTTAGATTTCATTTGAACTTGGTTGGACGCCAATTGAATATCTACAACTCCAGATATGGCTGAGATACTCTACATATGTCATGTTGATTTCTCACCAAAATTCAGCACTGCACCAAAACATAACGCAATGTAAAATTACGAAAAATTCATACTTAGTCACTGAAATAAAACACAAAACACTTTATTAACTCAAAGAACAAAAATCAACAAAATTTATCAAATAAATCCTTAATTTAACTAATGATTGAGGATAAATAAGACTAAAATAGTGGGAAAATATGCATATGATGAAGAGTCACACAACCCCAAACTATCTATTGTTTGTCCCCAAGCCAACATTTAATTTCGATTTGGTCCAGTGAAAATGCACACTTAAATTCAATTCTCAAATTAAATTAAACTCAATTCAAGTTCTGCTACTGCAAAACATTCATCATGCTCTATGGTGTTTTCAGAAAAAGAAAAAAAAAAAAAAAAAAAAAAAAAAAAAAAGACAACCAAGATTTGTACACCTTGGCATCTTTATCAAATTCAATTCCTCTTCACATAATCTCACCCAAGAAATTTCCTCAAGTGTTTAAAGAAAGGCTATTGAATTTATCACTCAATCCTAGAACCATGCATCCAGCACCATAGCTTGAAGAAAATTCTATTAGCAATTCACAATGCATAAACACCATACATTTTGGAGGACTTTCGGTTGAATGGGGCTTAGTAGGGAGACATTTAGGATAGTAGCTTACCGCTTGGATTAGCATACATTTCCACCGTATTCTACCATTTTTTTTTCTTCACTTTTCATTATGGGGATTCTCAGACATTGATAAAAGAACCAAGAAGATATTTTTTTACCAAAGTACACATATTGAATTTTTTTCTCTTCTTTTTTTCTTCTTTCATTTTATTTTTCTTTTTCTTCTTTTTATTTCTTTTTGTGAGAATCACCACCCCAAACTTAAAAAGTTGCTATCCCATGAGCAACCCCAAACTTAGAATTTTTTCAAGACAAGAATTTTTTTCTACCTAACTCCAAGTAAGGTGATTTAATTAAAGTCAGGTGTTTTGCTTGTAATGTAGCTAGTAACCGAAATAAAAGGGCAAGGCTCAAAGGGGCTAGCAAAGGGTAAAATTTTCATATGGTAGTTAGAAAGACTCAAACGACCAATAAAATTGCCTCAATGTATGCATAAATTACAAGTGATGCAAGTCAGAATTAGTGCAAGTTCTAGAGGGATAACACATGTCTGGATAATCACACAACAAAGAATTTAAGTGTTTAGGCTCAAAAGCTCACAGCTAGGATAATAAGAGAGAGTATGAACAATCAAAATAAAGCCAACATGCTTCTGAAAAGTTAAAATTGTATTTTTGAAAAATTGATGGCATATTAGCCTTCTACAACCATTTAGTAATCAAGAATGCATGCATTAGGAAGGCTTGTCGACTTGAGAAATAACATAATCTAAGAAATGAAATTTAACTTGCGAAATCACAAACAAAAATTTTAAGATTAAGTGCAAGTCAGTACAACTGTTTCATCATAGTACACATTTAGTGAAAGGAAAAAAAAACATAAAGAAAAGAAAGTCACAATACATTGACATTAAACAAAGAAAACGAGAAAACGGAAAGAAACATGACAAACAATAGAAAGAAAAAAAGGAAAGAAAACTTCTTTCAGTTTAGTAGTTTAAGGATTCTCGTTTAGATCATCCGCTCCTGTTCCGCTATGGTCGTCAGTATACTGGTGAGGTGCAAATAGATCATCATAAAACATGCCTCCTGGTGTCTATTCAGCGAAGGATGTACTTGCGACCTTAGTTTGTTTTTCTTTTTTGTTGGGATGCCATTAGGTCCTGCAAAACAAGTATTCATACCCATAGTTCAAAATATTTCAAGTTAGAAATAATTAATTTAAGCATGGTCCCCTTTAGAAAAATAACAACTTAAGTGGCCCAGGGTTAGTCCAACAAAATTGTACATGATAATAGTGCGTATGCATTGAATGACATTTTAACGAACAGATGGAGTGCAGTACAAATTTCGTGGTCCTTAAGGTGCAGAAGTGGTTGTGTCATTTTAACAAACAG
>PGWS01017334.1:0-26188 GCA_002896235.1 Cicer reticulatum
TAGTTGTTTCTAAAATAAAATAATATTTTTAAATAATCTTTGTATCAAAAATTTGGGGCGTTACACCTTCCATCCTAAAACACAATCACTATCTATTACTGTTCATCATCATCATCTCTCGTCCTTCCTTTTTTTTTTCTTTCACAAGATCCTTCAATGGCATCAATCATTTGAATTTCTCTTCCTCCAATCCGACCTTGTGCATGTCCCTTCCTTCCTCTTAACTGTCATTTAGCGTCCAAAGCAGCACTAAAGGAAGATAAAGAGCAGATTATGGAATCTCATAATCGAACCATTGAAATTGAGGAAGAAGTGTTGAAAGCTAAAAAAACCAAACAATTCCACAACCCAACTTGATTCTAAAGGAAACTCTTCTTCTCAAGAGTGTTAGTTCTTTTCCTCGAACAAATTTTCACCATTGCATGTGGGTTTCTGGGATTGATTTTAAATTCATTTACTGTTAGGAATTTTGTTTTCTTGGTTTGAAATGGACCTTTAAAATGCGAGAGTGAGGAAAATATGAAGGTTTTGGGATTAGGAACCCTTGAAAATTGCATTATGGCCCTTCAAATTCATCAATTCTACCATATTGTGAACATTTATTAAGTGTCAAGGATTGAATGAATGAGGTGAAATGTTAGTAGGCTAACTGGTGTATTATTCGTGTTAACCGATCCCTCTAAACTTCTCTCTGGAAGTTCTACGTATCCTCTGAAATTCCCTTTGGACATAGACTACATTTCTTGTCATCCAGCTTCTTCCTCTTTATGCAGGCTTCCTATCTGATCTAGTTCTTCTTTAGATCAGACTTCCTCTGATCCCAGTTTCTCTTCTTTCGATCTTAGTTCTTCCTCTGATTAGACTTCCTCTGATCAAGTTCTTGCCTGTAATTAAGACTTCAAATTCTATGTAGTTCTTACCTCTGATTGGTAGTGACCTTTTAATCTGTAGCTATTCTTTCCTCTAATTGAGTTGCCTCTTATCAGACTTCCTCCCATACTTAAGGAAATAATGAAGAAAACATTAAGAACTATTTACTTAAATGAAATATCATATTCATGGCATACTTGATATTGCATCTAAGGAAAATTCTTTCAACTACCATCCCCTCTTTCTTTGAAGAACTCATTGAGATTATTATCTCACCCCTCTATTATATATAATTATATATTATAGCATATAAGAGGACTAAAGGCTGAGATTTGGGCATAAAAGGATAAAGAGTTGTAGTCAGATTTTGTTTAATTTGTAATTTATTTTATATTTTGGTACATCAAAGGATGTTTGAAGACTATGTATTATATAGTAATGACATTTCAATCATTGTACTTAATGAGATATTTATGTGATTATTTCTGAAAGATTAAAATGTAAGAAATATTGTCATATTCTAGATACATGGTGATGATTATTACATCGTGATCACGGGTAACCCGAAATACAACCTTAGTACCTATAGTTTCTTGTAGACAATATCCACTTTAATTAAAATTAAAATCATTATTCTTGTCATTTACCACAATATTGATTCAACTCTATAAGAATCGAATTGTTAAAACTATAGCTAGATCAGAATCTAGCCTATTAAACTTTATATTGTAGTAACATAAATATTTGTGACTTAGTAAATAATTATCTCATGTAACATCCAGTCCAGTCGAGCGACACCGTACCCTTGAACTTTCTCATCCAGGTATCTAAAGAAAAAGTATCATTTGATCATTATCCCGATAACAATCAAGCCACCGACCTACACTAATACCTCACGAATTTCTAGTATCATTTGCTTCTATGACAATTGAACCTGAATACCTAGGTGAATGTACCACCCGTTCATTCATTCCCACTACTATTTTATGCTATAAATGTCTATATTTTAACTAATTCTAATTGAAATTAAATTTGTAAACCTTTTTTGTTCTTAAATGTTAGGGCCGCTAAGGAACTTTATTAACTATTTTTTAAAAAGTAATTGTGTGTGAGTTGTATACATAAATTGTGATATCCATGCCTCAATTTTTTGAAAACATCCATAATTTTAATAGTTTTAAATGACTTAAAAATTATCAATATTAACTAGATTATTTTGGGATTTAGGGCGTGATCATTTTTTAGAACCATGTTAGTTTGAAAAAAAATGACTCCTAATAATTTGATATTTACATAAATATTTTGTGGGAAACAATTTATTTTGCTAATAATTTATTTAAGTGTGACACTCTTGTCATGATACATTAATGTTTTTACACTTCATTCTCGGGTGAATAGACAAGACAAAACATTTATGACAATACTCTATTACACCTAGTATAATTGATTCTGAAAAGCTGTTCTCAACGCACCTCTGTTGAATTTTCTGATTCAAGTTCACTCTAGTAAAAGACAATATTTGATAAAGTAAATGCTCTAATAAGAGGGCCATACTCCAACAAACACTGCTCATCACAGTAGAGTTATCCTCCAACAAACTATGTTCATCATTAATCCTCTAATCAACTGCCAATTCTATCAACATATGTTGAATCAATCATGAAGACGGATTTTGGGACATCTCTTGATTCAAAATATCAGACGAATTGATATGAGTTGTTAATTCACATGATGATTACATTTGATCAAAGCAACATTTTGAAACCCTAATGGATGAATTAAATCTCTATAAAAAGATTTGTGATCTTCACTAAGAACAAACAACAAAAAAAACAACACAAAACAAGAGAAGCACCTATGTCATTACAAACACTTGGAAATCTCTTGTATTAGCTCTAAGTGCTGACAAATCTAAGAAATCTTCTAAAAGAAATAATCTTTGTAAACACTCTTGTGTTAGAATTAGTTCCAACCAATCTAAACACTTTGTAACTTGGCCAATAGTGGCTACCGTCCTCAACAGCTCAATCGTACTAAGCAGATGGTTGAGAAGAGGTTGAACATAATTAGTTGATTAGAATGATATTCATTCAATGTGGGATTCAATTGTTGAATAATGTATTAAATCCTTCTTTGTGAAGGGAGTGAATATAGCTACCGTGTTAATAGTGAATTAGGATAAATTAACTTGTATTTTTATCCCTTATCTCTTAAACTTATTGTTTTACTAATTATTGTCTTCAACCTTACAATTTTTAAATTGTTTATAATTAAGTGTTTTAAGACAAAACACAATTCCACCCCTCATCATCTTTTTTCTCTCTCTCTACAATAATGACCAAATATTAGAAAGATAATTAAAGATTAGAAATAATGAAAATTAGAAAGATATTAAAGAATAGAAACAACGAAAATCATACATATGATGAAGAATTATCAAATGACAATATTTTCATAGTATTTAATCTTATGGAACTTTCTCTCTAGATCATCTCATTTTTGGAAGGTGGTGAAAAAGTCTTCATCAAATTTAAGATCATAGTATAGTATGAACAATAATGTGATTTTAAGATTTGAACAATTTTACACAATATGGATCTTGGTTGTTTATTATACATTAAATGGTCCAAATCCATTACTATGTCTAATAACAACATGGAATTGAATTCCATATAATTACAAAGAAAGAGAATAATTGTCCTCATTGTTTTTCTTTTCTATGAGAACTGAATTCGATACCCAGAAGATATATGTTATTATTCATTTATTTTCACTATCAATTGACCTATAAATGTGGTACATTTTACTATTCTACTTCAAATTAAATTTGTAAAACTTTTGTTCTCAAATGTTATGCTTTAAGCCAACTGTTTTATTAACTTTTTAAAATAATTATTTGTGACCCTTGCCTCAACACTACAATAAAAAATATTGGTTTGCGACGGTTATAAGTGACACCCGTAGCGATTATAATCGCCTCAAAAAGATTAATTTGCGACGATTCTGCAACAATCGCAGATTTCATGCGTCGCGAGACCGCTTTTGCGACAAATCAAAAAAACCGTCGGCAAACATTTGCGATGGTTCCTAATCGCCTCTACATACAATTTGCGACAGTTAAAACCATTGCTAAACACACTCAAATTTATTGTTTCTAAAATTGCGACAATTATCAATCGTGCGCTATATTTATTTTGAAGCAGTTTGAACCGTCGCAAGCCTAATAATATAAATAAAAAAATATGATAAATTTTTTCCTATTTTTTTTAATTAAAAAAGATATTCATAATATATCATGCACATAATTAAATACGTAATAATATAACTATTGTACCTAAATCCAATTTATATCATTTTTTAAAAGAAATAACACCAATTCATACATTGAATTTAACTAACACAATAAATAAAGTAGTTTTAAATAATCAAAACATTAGTGGAGTGGCTAAACATATAAAAACAACTACACCAAACATAGAAGTTCATAAAAATATCTAATTAGTCCCTAATGATGTTGTTCCACGATCATCAGGTTGGTGGCTAGACTCAGATGAATGTCTACCAACTATTGGCGATTCTATGTTTGTTGCCTAGAAAAAGAAAATATATATTAAACCTCAATGAATATTGATAAATATTATCAAATACTAATTAACTAAATTTCTCATTATAGCTAGAATTAATTATTAAGCAATTGATATTTTTAACCAAGGACAAACAGTTCTCATATGATTTTTTAAATAGGTTTTGCTATGAAATAATTTTACCTTTTTTTCTCTAGAATTTTGCATTTGCAACAAGAAAGAAATTTGCTCCTTCAACATATCAACTTCAAAATCCCTTTTCTTAAGCTTATCAATTTCAGCTTGCATTTCGTCCATCTTCTCATTAGCTTCGGAGGAAGATATCGATCTTACAGAGGGAGAAGTAGATGTAGTAATTTTGAGACAGTGTTATTCCAAGTCTCATACAACGAACATATCCAGGATGTTCTTTTCCAAACACTTTAACAAATGCATCATTTGGAGAACGAGTCTTCCCAATATCAGCTTGCAATTATTCCTGCGCGCAACAAATGAAGCAAACTAAATTCCTCTCTGTAGCAGAAATGTCTAACTTAGCAACTCACTATTACCAACCAAATAATTAATTTTATAGCTTTGCAACTCACTATTACCAAAAATAACAGTTGCATCTTTGATTTATAAAGTGGTCAATAAGAAATAGTTACAATCACATAACACTTTTATTATTTACAATTACATATTTTTCCTTGGTCTCGTCATTGACAAATGACCCATCAAAATTTTTATGACAAATTAAATATATTTCACCGCTACTGTATTTTCGACCATCTCTCAGTTCCTACAAGAAAACAAATGTAATAAGTACATTTTCAATTAAGTATGCAATCAATAGTAGATTTAGTGAATCCTACCAACTCATCCTTCTTCCTTTCAAGCGTCTTAGAGCCTAATGTATGAAGGATCGTTAGCTTTTCTCTATGGCAGCATTTTGATAAGCCTTCTTCTGCAATGATAACAACGACATAGAAAAATAAACAGTGGAAATAAATGACAACGCAACTAAAGAATGGTTACCATTGTATTTGTCATACGCGTGTATTGGACAAAAATAGTCCAATGGTCTTTGAGTAATAGAACATCGAAATTTTTTAGGTTTTCCTCTAAAAGAAAGATCCCACTTATTAAATTTCTTAAAACAACCTATATCGTGCATCTCGCTATTTCTTCCAAGGCTTGTAAGGATATATTTTTTTTGTCTCCGTTATCCACAACAAATTTTGACTAGCAAATCATAAAAAAAAAATAGTGTAAAATCAAAACAGTTAATAAAAGAATAATTCATTTGTTTATCATTGATGGCACTGATGGCATACTAAGGAGGTAAATATTGATTTCTTAGTTGTAGTGCTTTCAACTAAGGGAAAAGGCATTTTTTTTCAAGTACAAAGTATTATGCTACACAAAATATAATCAGAAGAATGAAAGAATGGGATGCACCAGTGTCAAACATGATAGTTAAAAGGATTTCATTTATGAATCTAGTACCAGTCATAAGATTGTGATTCATATCTTTCTTAGTGATGACTCTTCATCATATGCATATTTTTTCATTGTTTTTAGTCTTTTTATATTTAAATCATTAGTTAATTTACGGAGTTATTTTGATATATTTTGTTTGATTTTAGTTCTTGGATTAATGAAATCTTTATGTTCTTATTTCCTTGATTAAGTGAGATTTTTCATAGTTTTTGCGTTGTTTTTTGTTTTAGTGCAGTGTTGAATTTTGGTGAGAAATAAACATGACCTATGGGAGTATTGCAGACATTATCTGGGTTGTAATTGTACAATGGAAGTCAACCAAGTGCAAATGAAAGCAACAATCGCATAAGCTACAACTTTCATGTGATTGCAAATAGAATTCATCCCTAAGATATTGTGCGCCTAAAGAGTAAAATGCGCCTGGTTCGCATTAATCGAATACCTTCTTGACGTTATGTCAATTGCTTTTAGAACTAAAAATTCCACGCTCTGGACCTTGCATGTTGCATGCTGAAAATGGACTACAATTAGCACAACATTCAATAAACCTGTACTTTTCAGCAAGTGTTACTGATCGTGTCCAGTGATAATAAGACGGTTGTGCCCTATGTCCGAAACTCAAAGATTGTCGTTTCTACTATCCATTAGAGTAGTTTAATACAAATTGAACATGAATCTTTCATGTTGAATTGAAATAATTGGTATCTTTTCTATCAATGGTAGTTAATAATTTGAACCTATTAATAAAGAAAAATGATAAGGGAGAGTTCCTTTGAATTTTGGTTCTGATTTGATTCTACGTTATTGAAACGAGTTTATTTGAATTATTAACCTCAATCTCTCTCCTTATTCTATTCCTATTGCTTAGTCAGAACCTTAAAAATTTCCTATGATTCTTATCTTAGAGATGGAAGATTAGCTTTACGCAATATGCGTATAGAGATGAGTAAATTAATGAATTACCATTTAATTGGTTTCATGATGCAGATATGTGTACAGACTACAATTCATAAATTTCCTCAATCAGTGGTTGAATAAGAAGAATTCATTAAGTATCGTAGAGGAGAATTTATAATCTTAATAAACTCATTCATATAACTAGAAATCAAATTAATGAAACTCAGACAATTAGTTGTTACAAGTCATCCCTAAAGAGAATTAGGTTACCATTACAAGTAGATTAAAAGAGGAGAGATTAGACGAAGAATTACAAGAAGGATTCATGTTTATCATGATAAAACTGCTAATGGAGTTAGATACATCGTCTTAGAGTTTCTATGCTAGGCAAGGATCATGAAAGGAGTGAAAAAGACCCTAAAACATGTAAAATCTGCATTGTTATGGTTGCTGGTGTGCGCGTTGCCGCGCTCCCAGAACGCGCGTTGGGCAGGTAGCAAATGTTGGAAAACACTTCAGGTGCGCTGGCGCTCTCCAAGCGCTCAACATCTGCTGTCCGGCGTATATTGCATTTGTCTCTCTTTCGAGTTTGAATTTGGTTCTGGTGTCTTCATTAAAGTTGTAGTTGTGGATCGTAGCTTCGATGTGCACGTGGTGTGACTCCAATTGGACATCTACAACTCAAATATGGCTGAAATACTCTACATATGTCATGTTGATTTCTCACCAAATTCAGCACTGCACTAAAACATAACGCAGATGTAAAATTACGAAAAATTCATACTTAGTCACTGAAAATAAACACCAACACTTTATGTAACCTCAAAAGACTAAAATCAACAATTATCAAATAAATCCTTAATTAATACTTATATGATTGAGGAATAAATAGACTTAAATAGTGGGAAAATATGCATATGATGAAGAGTCATCACCAACCCCAAACTTCAATCTATTGTTTGTCCCCAATGCAACAATTAATTTCGATTCTGGTCCCAGTGAAAATGCACACTTAAATTCAATTTCTCAAATTAAATTAAAACTCAATTTTCAAAGTTCTTGCTACTGCAAACATTCATCATGCTCTATGGTTGAAAAAAGTCAAAAAAAAAGACAACAAGATTTGTACACCAAGCATTTGTACATCAGAATTCAATTCTCTCTTCAGAATCTCAAAAAATTTCTCTCAAGTGTTTAAAAGGTTATGAATTTATCACTCAAATCCTAGAACATGCATCACGTACCATAGGCTTGAAAAATTTCTAGTTAGCAATCACTTGCAGTAAACACATACATTTTGGAGGACTTTCGGGTTGTAATGGGGCTTAGGTAAGTGTAGGAATTTTAGGATAGTAGGCTTTACCTCTTGGAGTTACATACATTTTCCACCTTATTCTACCATTTTCTTCACCTTTTCATATGGAGATCTCAGACACTGACAAAAGAACTAGAAGATATTATTTACCAAAGTACACAAAATTGATTTTTTTTCTTCTTTCTTCTTCATCTTTCTTTTTTTTTCTTCTTTTATTTTTAGTTTTTCTTTTTGTGAGAATCACCCACCCCAAACTTAAGAAAAGTTGCTATCCCATGAGCAACCCCAAACTTAGAATTTTATCAAGACAAAATTTTTCTACCTAAACTCAAGTAAGGTGATTTAATTAAAGTCAGTGTTTTGGCTTGTAATTGGCTAGTAACCGAAATAAAAAGGGCAATGCTCAAAGGGCTAGCAATGGGTAAAATTTTCCATCGGGTAGTTAGAAAGGCTCAAACGACCAATAAAATTGCCTCAATGTATGCATAAATTAACAAGTGATACAAGTCAGATTTAGTGCAAGTTCTAGATGGATAACACATGTCTAGATAATCACACAACAAAGAATTTAAGTGTTTAGGCTCAAAAGCTCACAGCTAGGATAAAAAGAAAGAGTATGAACAATCAAATGAAACCAACATGCTTCTGAAAAGTTAAAATTGTATTTTTTGAAATATTGATGGCATATTAGCCTTCTACAACCATTTAGTAATCAAGAATGCATGCATTGGGAAGGCTTGTCGACTTGAGCAATAACATAATCTAAGAAATGAAATTTAACTTGCGAAATCACAAACAGAAATTTTAAGATTAAGTGCAAGTCAGTACAACTGTTTCATCATAGTACACATTTAGTGAAAGGAAAAAAAAACATGAAGAAAAGAAAGTCAACATACACTGACATTAAACAAAGAAAACGAGAAAACGGAAAGAAACAGGACAAACAACAGAAAGAAGAAAAAGGAAAGAAAACTTCTCTCAGTTTAGTAGTTCAAGGATTCTCGTTTAGATCATCCGCTCTTGTTCCGCTATGGTCGCCAGTATACTGGTGAGGTGCAAATAGATCAGCCTCCTGGTGTCTGTTGAGCGAAGGATGTACTTGCGACCTTAGTTGAGTGCAGTACAAATTTGTGGTCCTTAAGATGCAGAAGTGATTATGTCATTTTAACAAACAGTTGGAGTGCAATCATGTTTTGTGGGAATTAAGGTGCAAAAGTGGTTGCGTCATTTTAAACAAACAGTTGGAGTGCAGTCATGTTTTGTGGGAATTAAGGTGCAAAAGTGGTTGTGTCATTTTAACAAACAGTTGGAGTGCAGTTATAAAACACATGAACAACTCACATATATGCAACATTAACACCCATTCAATCTCAGAAAATCAACATGCATGTATGAACAATTCCTAATACTAGCATAAATTCGACATGCATGTATGAACAATTAAAGAACCCAGATGCATCGATGAACAAGAAAGAGTTGATATTAGAAATTGGGGGAAACTTACTTGAGGATGAAAGAATGTTGGATAGGAGAGGAAAACTTACTTGAGATATTGGAGGAGGGTTTGGAGAGTGATAATGAAGAAAAGGAGACTGACCTTTGATGATAAAGGAGGAGGTTTGGAAAGTGAGAAGATGGGGTTTTAAAACTTGGCCGTGAAAAGCACTTCAAGCGCGCTTGGGGGCGCTTCAAGTGCGCATCGACAGTGACAATACCTGGAAAAAGCGCTTCAGGCGCGCGGTTACAGTGGCCACACCTGGAAAAAGCGCTTCAGGTGCGCTTGGGCGGGCTTCAGACGCGCGTTGACAGTAGCAATACCTGGAAAAAGCGCTTCAGGCGCACGTTCTGTCATTTGGAGCTGTACAATCGCTTCTCAACACATCTGTTTGATTCTTTGCTCATACCAAACATCAAAACTAAGAGAACTAGCAATTAGAGACTAAAATTGGAACTAAATGGAGTAAAATAAATCTGAAATGCAATAAATAAATACGGTGCAAAGGATATAAAATTGAGTTGCCTCCCAATAAGCGCTCGTTTAGTGTCTTGAGCTTGACGTCTCAACTACTGTCAAGGTGGCATATATGACAGGAAGAACACATCATCCTTATTTTTCTTTTTGTTTGATAGAAATTCCATGAACTTAAGAAATAAAAGATGTTGTTTCCATGTCCTTCTCAATTGGACATTGATGAACAAGGCATAGATTGAATCTCGAACTTTATCAATCTCTTCTTTTTTCTTTTCTCGTTCGTCTTTTCCTCTTGCTTATCTTCTTCTACCACAACAATGAAATTATCTTCAATCTTCAACTTCTCCTCCATCTTCTCAAACTTAACCACTTGCTCAAATAACCTCTCACATTGACTTTTCAATCTTTCAATTGAAACCATGTTATTCTTCATGAATTCAACCAAAACGTTCGTAATGTGAAAGTCTTTGTCATTTGATTCTTTGATAGAATTTTAGGAGGTAGAATTTGTTCGCAAATAGATCTTTTTAATATAACACTCGTCATTTTCTGTAACTTGAGAAAAAAAATCTTCATATTCTACTAGTTCGGCAAGGCATCAGCATAATTTCCATTCTTATGTGCTTCTCCGCAAAAGTCACACCTAAGAGGCTGCATCGGAGGGATCTGAGGGTGATATTTTTAAAAATGTATAGCTCAAGATTTGCCCCTCAATCATGCGACATATACCCGAAATAGACAAGTATCACACTCTTCATATAATTGTAGTAGAATATCATCATTATAATCTTCCATGCTCTACAACGAATAGTTATCTCAAACAAAGAAGAGACAAACCACTAGACATGACATTAGCAAGTTCAACAAATAAAAAACAATAAAATAAAATCAAAAATTTTATTGTAGAGCAAAAAATTTCAATTAAGTAAATAAATTAATTCAATAGTGATATGGCAATCCCCGGCAACGGCGCCAAAAAAACTTGATAGCGTTTCAGCAAGTGTACTGAATCGTTGCAAGTAATAATAAAACGGTAGTACCGAGTGTCGAACTCAAGGATTGCGTTTTACGATCAATTATATTTAATTACAAAATTGAACAGAAAGTTCCAAGTTGATTGAAATAATATTTAAAATTGACAGCAATAGTAAAATTGATCCTTTATAAATTGAGAAAAATGTCAGGGATGAGTTTCACTTCGAATCCAACCTTGGTGTCTAATTTGATCCTAGTTATGAAATCCTTTATTGAATTATTACCGAATTCTCTTTATTATTCTTGCCCTAATGTCTTAGTGACAGAATCTTTAATTCCAAAGTAACCCCTAATTCCTTAGTAGATTAAGATTAGAATTAAGCATTACCGTATAGAAACACTACAACATTTTGGTGCTACGGCAATGCCTAATTTTTTATGGTAAAAAAAACTGTTCTCGTAGAGGAAAATAGACAACAGTTTTTATATTTCGTTGCGGTAGAACATGAAATTTTAAAATTTCTACAACAACACTAAAAACTCGTTCTCGTTGTTTATTGATATCTTTACGCAACATTTATTCATCGTTGTTCTATAGTTTTTAAAAAAACTGTTCTTGTAGGTACACATTTCATGAAACAAAAAACACTTTTTTGAGTTAATTTTTTATAGCGCCAAATATATTTCCTAAAACAAATCCTTCTCATTTTCCCTCTCTTGAAACCCTATCTCAGATTTTCAGCAATTCTCATTTTCCATCTCTTGAAACCCTATCTCAGATTTTCAACAACAAAGCCTTGTCACTTTCCCTATCTTGAACCCTATCTCAGAATTTCAGCAACCTAGCTTCTCTCAATTTTCACTTTCAGCAGCTTCTCTCATTTTCACTTTCAGCAACCTTAACCCTTGCCTACAAATTCTTTTTCTCTCTCGCGTAAACCTCTGTCGCGTACCCCATCTCCGTCGAGTAACCCATTCTCCCTCGCATACGGATTATGTCTCTCGTAAACCATTTATCGCGCATTCTCAACATCGTTCAAGGTTTCGTTCAAGGTCTGAGGATTCTGTCTCGCGTAAACCATTATATTCCGACCGTGTTTTTGGTATGTATTTTGTATCTTGCTCTAAAACCCTAATTTTTTGAATCCATTGCTCTGCTATTAGGTTAATTTTCTACGAAAATGGTTGATTAATTTTCGCTTATTCACTGGAATTCTGTTTTATTTTTGCAGATTTCTCAAATTCACTAGAACCCAAATTTTTCGAATCCAAATTCTCGCATCTTGCTCACAAGGTAAGAACTGAACCTCCCATGGTTTATTTTGAAGAATTTATTTTAGATAGTGTTAAATGAAGTCGTGAATGTTTGTGGGTGCTGATTTTATGCTAAAATTTGAGAAAATCAATAATAGAATGTGAGAAATAAGAAAGCATATTTTAAGTTGTTAACAATGAGCCAGTCATGCTAGACATAGCTAAGCAGGGTGCATATAGTGTAAAGTTAGTTTTGAGTTAGATGTATTTCTTTTGTTTTTGCCAAATTGGCTCGCTGAGTAATTGTTGTATATATTTGTGGGTTTATAGTCTATTGCTATGGGTCTTTTTCTGCTAAATTTGCTACTGCTATGAACTGCGATAGTATGATACATTTGCATTGATAATTTGCTCTAAACTATGAATTGGCTGCATCATGATTTTGCATTGATAATTGGCTGCATTATGAGTGTTACTTGTAATTGTCATACTTATGCTATATGTTACATGAGTGTTACTTCTGCATTATGAGAATTTATTGATTAATTAGCTTCGTTTAGAAATAAATTAAAACAGTTAGAAATCCTATAACTGTTTAATCCTGAAGATGATTTTAAGTTTCATGTTAGAAATCAGTATTGCTACCATTAATTAAAATAGTAACAAGACTTAAAAAAGTAAGAGGAATTAAAACTGTATTGCTACCATTAATTAAAACAGTAACATGACTTAAAATAGTAAGAGGAATTAAAACAATATTGCTACAATTGGATAGCACAAGGGCCTCTTTGGACGCATCTAGATTTTGATTGAGCTTGTACTAACATCCCTTTGAAATTATTTGTCCTATATGGTAGTCTCCTCATAACTCGATGGACAAGGAATAGACAAAATTGGCTAGAGAGAGTAAAGAGTATCAAAACGGTGTAGATTTTTTCCTAGATTATGCATACACCAAAGGAAAACCTCGTGGAAAAGAGATTTCGTGTCCATGTGCTGAATGTTACAACACCAATTGGTTCACAAGGAAGGTAGTACGAAATCATTTAATAACATTAGGATTTCAAAAAGGATATGATTTCTGGGTTCGTCATGGTGAAGAGATAAGAAAACCCAATGATCTTAATGATGATCATGTGAATGATGAAGAGGGTCAAATTGATGAACTACTTTTTGAAAGATTTAGAGATGTTATACAAGAAGAATGTGAATTTAATGATCATGTGACACTAATGGCAGTAACTGAAAGCTTTGCAAGTACCAAAGATGAAAATCCGATAGTACAATCAATAGCTTACTATGGATCAATTACTGAAATAGTTGAGGTTGATTATTATGGTATGTCGAAGTTTGTGTTATTTAGATGTGATTGGTTTGAAGTTGAAGAAGACAAGTTTGGCTTGACTTGTGTTTACTTTAACAAGAGATGCTACATGGACAATCCTTTTGTATTGGCATCTCAAGTCCACCAATGCTTCTACATTCAAGATCATTCTAATCCAAATAGACATTATGTTATGAAGTCTATTCCTAGGGAATTTTTTAACTTGAACGAACAATCAAATTCAAATGGCCAACAACCATATCAATGTGATCCGTCTGACCATCCAATTAATCTAGCTGCAAGCGATGAGACTCGTGAAGTTGAATTTGTTAGGAATGATATTCCACCAACGATTATATTGTTAATTCTTTACGTGGGTCGGATGAAAAAGAATCTGATGACGATTCTAGTTTTGATGAGACTCATTTGGACTAGTTTATTATTCATTAATTTTTATTTACTTATAATGGAATGTTGTTTTGGACAGCTTGTTACAATTATTTGAACTTCTGTTTATTTACTTTGGATGGAATGTTGTTACAATTATTTGAACTTCTGTTTTATAATGGAATGATGAGACTTCTGTTTATTTGAACTTTTGTTTATTATTCATTAATCTGATGTCTTTTGACACTTCCTATTGTCCTTGTTACAATTATTTGGACTGCTGTATTTGGACTGCTGCTATATTTACTTGTTAGGACTACTGCTATATACTTGATGCATTTAGGACTGCTGCTATATACTTGATGCATTTAGGACTGCTGCTATATACTTGTTATGTAGGACTTCTATATACTTTATATTTAGGACTGCTGCTATATTTACTTGTTAGGACTGCTGCTATATACTTGATGCATTTAGGACTGCAGCAGCTATACATTTGTTATTTGGACTGCTGCTATTTGGTCTGCTTGTTATTTGGACTGCTGCTATATTTATGACTGTTTTTTCTTTGGTCTGCTGCTATATTTAGGACTGTTATATTTTCCTGCAATCAAACAGAAGCAGCAGTCCAAAACTTTTAGGACTGTTGTTTCTTAGTTACTTATTTGGACTGCTTCTTATTTGGACTGCTTGTTACTTTTAGGACTGCTGTTTTTTAGGACTGTTGTTACTATTTGGACTGCTGTTTTTAGGACTGTTTGTTACTCATTTTGGACTTTGAATAATAATTCTCGATGTTATTTCTTTTGTTTGATTGCAGGAAAATGAACAAAGGGAATGGTTTTCGGCTTGATATTCAAGCTAAGTCCAACAATGACTTAATGCGGCAATATAGAGTCAAGTTATAAAATGATAAATCTATAAAAGAAAGCAATCAAAAGCTAGACCAATCGAAGCAATCATTGGAAGCTGGGAATTCTATTCAAACACAACATAAAAAGCCAAACCCAAAGGTAGTTGCAGTCCAACCAATTCTTGAACAATCTAAGAAAATTGTTGAGAAGAACAAAGGGGTTGGTCAAAATAATAATATCAAGAGACAACTTTGGTCAACAAAGGCTCCTTGTCTTCAAGGTTTAATAGAATCCCAAGTCTCTAAGAAAACTGATGAGCAAAACAAAACACTTTCTCAAAATAATAATCTTCAGAAGCAACAAAAGTCAACAATGGCTACTCAAGGTTCAATAGAATCAAAAGTCTCTAAGAAAATTGAGGAAAAAAAAAAGGACTCCTTCAAAACAATAACCTTAAGAGGCAAGTCAACTCTACCATGGGAAATCAAGTTCAAGGATCACTAGTACATCAACAAGCCTATAAGAAGAAAAAAAACTATTCCAAAATGTCCACCTATGTCACTTACCAAATATCTCAATAAGAATAAGGAACAACATGGAGTAGAGGATTCAGGAGATGAAGATATAGAAGAAAATGAAATGGAGGAGGGTATCAACTACAAAAGTGAGGAAAGTGAGGGAACCAATGGTATATATGTTTTTGTTGATTACATATTGGATATAAAATTTGCAATTTATTTTTTACTTTTTTAATTACTATTATGTGGTTTATTTTCAGGATATTAAAAAAATGAGGAAAGACTATATGTCGGAAAATTCATTCACGAGAGTTTAAAGATAGACAAGAGATCATCTTGAATGAAGAAGGACAAACGGATGGGCCTGATCAAAAGACAGTTTCTGAACTTAGTAGTTTTTTGGGGACAATCGCAAGAAGTTCAGATTTGTGTCCTCTCACTTTCAATAACTGGAAGGCTTTGATTAGGACTTGGAAGGATCTAAATATAGATCCTGTGTGGGATTATCTAATGTACTTACTTTTTAATTTGAATGTATAAGTTAGCATACTTTTATAAATATAGATTCTAATATGTTTCTTTTATTTTTGCTGCAAAAATACATCATTCCAGAGAAAGAAGGAAAGCTATATTTGCTATTTTAAATGATGCTTGGAGAAGCTACAAATGTTTTCTTAAAAGGAGCATTTTAGTAAGTACAAACCACGCGCGAGCGGATAAAAAATCGTACTCAAGAGTACCAGAAAGAAGACTTTTAAGAACTTATTGGAATATTGGAAAGAAGACCATAGTCAAGTAAGATATACTTAGATATAATTACTTGTTATATATAGTTGTTGTCACACATTTGTAATTTTATATAAAAATTGTGAAATGAATATAGGAAATCAGTCATCAAAATGTTCAAAATATAGCTCAGCTGAAATACAACACGAATGGGAATAAAGGCTTTGCAGTTATAAGGGAAAAAATGGTGTTCTTTTTTTCAAACATTGTAAATGAATATTTAATTATGTTACTTAAATAAAACTCTCATATTTTTTTTTTTTCTTCTTGGTTTAGTGTCAAAGTAATGAAGATAAAGAGCCTCCCACTCAAGCTGAAATGTTTATTGCTACTCGACAAAGTAAGAAAGGAAAGGAGTTGGATCAAGAAACCACTCTTGCAATTGTAAGTTTAACATAATGTGTTATTTATTTACTATTAGTTATGTATACAATTATTCATTTAATATTATTATTTATGCTAGATAAAGCTTCAAGACTTGATTGAAAAAGATGGACAGTCATCTTTAGAGGCCTTACAGAGTGTGTGTGGCAAAGAAAAACCTGGGATATTTCGTTGTCACGGAAGAACTTCAACACCAACTCTCTTGAGACTTTAACACCAACTTAAAAGAGAGCACGCTCAGGAGATACAACACTTTAATGATAAGATACAAGAGATAGAGGAGAAACAACGTAAGGAAATGGAATCTATGGAAGGAAAACTTCAGCTTATTCTTAAGACAATGTTGAACTCAAACACTATAGGATTGAACATAGATGCTTTAGCAGCTTTTTTATCATCTCCAGTTGATGCTAACAGTACTGTACGTTCTTCTATATCAACACATGCTCCTAATAATAATGAAGTAAGACTGAACTATATTACGGTTAGAAATATTATTGTTAGAATTATATATATAGTATTGTTAGAACTATATTACTATTATATATATAGTATTGTTAGAACTATATTACTATTATAGACTTTAACATTTTTTCATTTACTCATGATTTTACTTATTGAATATATTATTTTTATTTTGTAGATGAATGATGGTGATACCAATGATGAATTTCAACATTTGGAAGCACAAGATGAAGAAATAGATGTTGATACTTAAGTTTTCTTTGTGTATTTGTTTTTATAGATAAGGAAATTTTATTTTTGTTATTTTGATTGTCTCCTTATCTCTAGAATATAAATTAGAGAAATTGAATCACTGCAAATACATTGTATGAATGATCAAGAGTTACAACGCTTCATCTATATGACAATGAACTTTATGAATTTATACTATTGCAATTGTTACATTATCAATTTATTACAGTACATTACAATAATTTAGTATTAACAATTGTTATATTTTTAAATTTATTATAGAATTTCAATCATAATATTCATAAAATCGTTGTTGTTGTCAATTTGAAAAACCGTTCTGTTAGAGGTAGCTACCAGTACGCCTTGGTTCCCCACGGTCAGAAAACCGTTCTCGTAGATTACGGCAACGGTTTTTTTACGTTAAGCAACGGTTTTTATGCGTTGCAGTAGGGCAAAAATTTTGTAGTGAAATTCTCTTGTAAATTATTGCTTTGCAACTAATTTAATTGGTTTCATGACCTACACCTATGTCTAGACTACGTAAAGTCCACTTCCGTTTCAAAATACAAATCGTAGAACATTTTAATGTTGATCAAGTAATAAAAAGCATTAAACACAGAGATGAGAAAAATAATTCAATAACTCATTCATATAACTAGAAATCAAATCATAAAAATAAGGTTTCTTCTTGTTACACTCATCCCTAACAAATAGGGTTTAGTTACTCAAGACAGAGATAAAAGAGATAGAGATTAGAGAAGAATTACAAGAAGGATTCATGAATGATTCTTGATAAAACTGCTCCAATGATGTTAGAAGCGGCCGTCTTTGAGTTTCTATGCTAGGGCACAAGTCTCCCAACTTCCTAAGAGTCAAAAAGATCCCTAAAACAGTAAAAATTTGCGTTTTTATGGTTGTTGGTGCGCGTCGCTTGCCCCAGGCGCGTTTGGGCAGTAGCAAATGCTGGAAAAAGCGCTTCAGGTGCGCTTGGGCGCGTTCCAAGCGCTCATCATATGTTGTCCAACGTATATTGCCTTTTTCTCCTCTTTCGAGTCTGAATTTGGTTCCGGTGTCTTCATGAAGGTTGTAGCTATGGAGCTTAGCATTCATTTGCACTTGGTTGGACTCCAATTGGACATCTACAACTCCAGATATGGCTGAAATACTCTACACATGTCATGTTGATTTCTCACCAAAATTCATCACTGCACTAAAATAAAACGCAATGTAAAATTACAAAAATTCCTACTTAATCAATGAAATAAAAACACAAAACATTTTATTAACTCAAAGAACAAAAATCAAAAAAATATATCAAATAAATCCTTAATTTAACTGATGATTGAGGATAAATAAGACTAAAACAGTGGGAAAATATGCATATGATGAAGAGTCATCAAAACCTCCTGTAGTACCCTGCTAGTCCTACGAAACTTCGTATGTCAGTGACAGTTTGAGGCTATTTCCAGAGAAGAACTGCCTCAATCTTTGCCGGATCCAGAATGATTCCTTCCTTGGTGATCACATGTCCTAAAAAATTCACTTCTTCTAGCCAAAACTCACACACTTCGATAGATTGGCGTACAATTGCTTCTCGCGTAAAATTTCAAGAAATTGGCGCAAATGTTCTCCATGTTCTTCCTTAGTCCTTGAATAAATTAATATATCATCAATGAACCCCATAACAAATTTATCTAGGAATGGACTAAAGATTATGTTCATGTAGTTCATAAAAATCGTTGGTGCATTGGTAACTCCAAACGGCATAACAAGATATTCATAATGTCCATATCGGGTTCTGAAAGCAGTTTTCTGAATATCTCCTTCCCTTACTCGAATCTGATGGTAACCTACTTTAAGTAAATCTTCGAAAATACCGCGGCTCCTCTCAACTGATCCATCAAATCATCGATGTGTGGCAAAGGATAACGATTCTTAATAGTTGCCTTATCAAGTTTTCTATAATCCACACATAAGCGGGAGTTTTCGTCCTTCTTCTTAACTAGCAACATCGGAGCTCCCCATGGTGATACACTTGGCCTAATAAATTTCTACCCCAACAAATCTTCAATTTGGCCTTTGAGCTCATTTAATTCCAATGGTGACATTCGATACGACCTGATTGAAAATAGATCTGGTTCCTGGGTGCAAATCAATGAAAAATTCCACTTCTCTTACCGATGGCAATCCTGGAATTTCTGTTGGAAATACGTCCGGTTACTCATTGACAAGCATCACATCCTCTATGTTCCCATTTATCTTGCCTCCATATTAGCCAAAGACAAAACTCATAAGTTCCTTCTCTTAGTGACACTCCGAGTTTTGTTAGCAGCTAGATACTTAACAACTCCTGGTTCGGGGAAAAGAACCAGTTTGCGAGCACAATCCAAGATCACATAATGATACGACATCCAATCCATACCTGTAAGACCCATAATTTTAAAGTATACTTTATGTATTTTTGTGTATTTTGGGATTTTGGCTCGGAGGCTTTTTAGCCAAAGTTATTAATATTTTGGAGTTTATATGATCAAAAAGATATTTTGATGCCGATTAAAATTACTCGTCGATAAATAAATTAAATTAAGTGTGGAGAATCTTTTACGTAGAATTTTATGCCTTATGGGTAAAATGGTAATTTTAATAAATATCTAGATATTTGGAGATACTTGTTAAAAGAAATTAATATATATATATATATATATATATATATATATATATATTTATATGTTTGTGTGGAGGGAAAAGAGAAGGAAATAGAAAGAAAAGAAAAGGATATAAAAAGGAAAGAAGGAAAAAGGAAGAAAGGAAAAAGAAAGGAAAGAAAAAAGTAAAACTCCTTCTCCTTCCTCTGTCACGCGAAGCTTTTCCCTCCTTCCTCCATTTTTCGTTTTTCTTTGCTTCCTTTCTTCAAGATTAGAAACCCAAGGCTTGGTGGGTGATAGGATAAGGATTTCTTAACTTCACTCTCCCTCGTTGATTCGAAAACGAAGAAAAACGGTGTTAGGGGATTTTTAAAACCGTCAAACACAAACCTCCCATTTCATCTAGATCTAAGCTTCATTTCGCGAAGAGATAGAAGGGAAAGTTGCTCACCACTACACTACGGTGCTAGTGAACTAACTTTGGAAGCGACGTCGCGAGCAGAGATTTTACCGAATTTACTCGCGGATACCGGGAACGCACGTTAAACGCTTCGTTAAGGTAAGGTTCCTCAAACTTTCTAGTTTGCATTTAGGGACTTATCTGCGGTTGTGTGGAAAAGAATTTGAGCTAAAATGAATTTGATGTGTTTGAGTGGTATGTTGTGATGATTTGTGTTCGTTCGTATTTGACATGATTCTCTAATATCGATGAAATTTGATGTGTTTTGGTGTGGAAATTGAATTTGATATATGTTCTGAGTTTGTTTGTTGTGGAACTTGGAGTTAACGAGTTATTAAGAATGGGGAATCTCTTAATGTCTGTTTTACTTAATGGTTTTGAAAATCGTTTAAGGTTAAATGAGTTAGAGAAGGGGGATATCTTAATGTCTGTTTACTAATGTTGTTTTGAAATTTGTTTAAGTTAATGGTATTAAGAATGGGGAATCTCTTATGTTTGTTTACTTAATTTCGTTTTGGAAATCGTTAAGTTAAGAGTAATTAAGAATGGGAATCTCTTATATTTCTGTTTTACTTAAAGTTTGTTTTGAAAATCGATTAAGTCAAAAGAGTATTAGGAATGGGGAATCTCTTAATATTTTCTGTTTGCTTAAAGTTTTGTTTGTGAAAATCGTTTAGTCAATGAGTATGAAAAATGGATATCTTTAATATCTGCATTTGCTACGATTGTTGTGGATGGAGTCAGATATGCTCATGCATTTTCATGCTTTTTGTAAATCGTGCAGACCCGCTGATAGTGGACCTTGATAAATAGTACTTGGCCTTGATAGGCGGTACTTTATTGATTACGTTTTTGGAAAACCTGCAAACACCGTGATAGGCTAGCACCTCGGATAAACGATATCGGGCCCCGTGATAGGAAGTACGTTTAGGGTTTTCATTTTTTGTAAATTGTGAAAAGGACCCGTTGATAGGTGGCACCTTGGGTAATAGTATCTTGGCCTGTGATAGTCGGTATATTTACAATTTACCGTTCTTTTTAGTAAACGTGCCAAAACCCGTGATAGTGGCACCTCAGTAAACGATACGGGCCCGTGATAGGCAGTACATTTATGGTTTACGCTTTTTAGTAAATCGTGCAGACCCGTGATAGGTGGCACCTCGGTAATTGGTACTTTGGCTTGCGATAAGCGGTACAATTATGATTTACGGCCCTTCGAGGAGGGTTTTGGTTTGGACTTCCGAGTCCATGCATTTTGGCATATACGCATTGCATTAGGGTGCTTGGCATACGAGTCGTGTTTGAATCAAGTTTAGGATTGAGTGTTTGAAATTGGAATTGTCGTGGTAATTGTGTTGGAATTGCTAAGTGTTATGTATTGATTATCGTGTGTAAGTGCGATGGATTGTAAAACTATTTCGAAACCCAATTCGTCGTGGTGATTGTATGAGAATTGCTAAGTGTTAAGTTTTGGAGTTATGTATGAGTGTGATTGAATTAGTTTAAGTATTTTTGGAAGAATAAGCAGGAAAATCGATTTCCCAATCGATTTGATGAGTTGCAGGGACTTCACTATTTTGACAAAATCGATTTGCCAATCGATTTGGCAATATATTTTTCAAAACCCTTTTAAGAAATCGATTTGGAAATTGATTGACAGTAAGACAGGAACTCAGCAAAACTGACAAAATCGATTTGGAAATCGATTGGCATCAACACAAGGGCTCAGTTATTCATTCAATCGATTTCCCAATCGATTGAATTAAGCCCAGAGTTCAGTTTTTTCTAAAAACCTTCACCCAAATCGATTTCCCAATCGATTGGCACAGTGGAATTTCTTATTTTGAGTTAGATGATCGATTGTTCAATTGGTTCATCAATGGATTGGCCAGTTGTTTATTGCCTGATTGATTTAAGACTTACTTTGCTTTCATTTTTATTTTGCAAGCATTATATGAACTTTAGCATATGGAAAAACCCTTTTAAGGTGCATGCTAGGTTGAAAGGTTATCTTGTGCATTTGAAAATTTAAATGTTATGTGTTAACTGTTAATTTCGGTTGGTGACCCTTTACAAGTATTGTGGAAATCTGGGCTTTGCCCTCAGATGAGAGCCAGGACGATCCCACCGGTTCGTACCCTACGGATGGGAATGTAGATGGGAATGCTTGACTGGAGCTATGTAGGAGGATCTCACGGGGCGCGTGGAGATCACTCAGGGTGTATAGTTTTTTGGTAGGATGATCAGATTAGGTTGATGTATAGGGACTAGACGTCCTTCTTTTTGGGTTGCAGTATTTTAATTCGGAAAACTGTACCTATACTAATATTGTCTGTTTGACATGTTATTTATGATGGGGTCTATGTACCACCTTTTGAAGTGTAAATACTTTGGATTCGTATTTTGAGAAACTTTTCCGCTGCTTGTAAATTATAATGACTCAATTATTTATCCAAAGGTATTTCCTTATTTGTTTTTCCCTGTTTTATTTTAATCTCTTTTGAAAAAAAAATATACTTTCGCTTTGAAAATCGGGGTGTTACATTGTGGTATCAGAGCTTTGGTTTGGTTTTCTTTGGGGGCTCTGGAGCCTTAGTTATAGATTGTAGGTCAACCTATAAGTTGGGAGTTATTATTTGATCATGCGTCGGTTTAGGGGGTTGAGTTGTCAGGTCCGCAATAATTATTATGTGTTAACGTGGTCGGAAGCTAGTTTTGGAATTATTTGAAGTAGTGTTAAGACTCTACTTGATGATGGTTTTATAGGAAAAACCGCCAAGAAGGGATGACGTTCCAAGAGCCAATGCTAATAGGGACGATCGAATGGCGGAGGCTATGAACAACATGGCTGCTTCTGTTGCTGCACAGACTGCTGCCAAGACTCAACGTGATCTTGAAAAGAGGGGAAGAGAGATCCGTGCTGCAGAGTCAAGAGGATTAGAAGACTTCCGTCGTTACAATCCTCCCAAGTTTAAAGGGGATGAGAATTCGGAGAAAGCGGATCAATGGATCCAAGAAGTGGAGAAGATCTTCGAAATGATTAACTGTCAGGCAGAAGTGAAGGTCAACTATGCCACTTATATGCTACTAGGGGATGTTGAGTACTGGTGGAGGAGTGCAAGATTGTTGATGAGGTCAGCTCACGAGGAGGTGAACTGGGAATCATTCAAAAGGAAGTTTTTAGACAAATACTTCCCGACGAGTACTAGGACTAAACTGGGTGATGATTTCCTGAAACTGCATCAGGGGAACATGACCGTGGGCGAATACGCTGTTAAGTTTGAATCGCTATCGAGACACTTCAGGTTTTTCCGTGAAGAGATTGATGAACCATTCATGTGTCATCGTTTCCAAGACGGACTAAAGTACGAGATTCAAGACTCGGTCTTGCCCTTGGGAATTCAACGTTTCCAGGTTCTTGTGGAAAAATGTAGGGAAGTTGAGGATATGAAGAATAAGAGGGCTAGCCGAGGAGGGAATTTTAATTCTGGAGGCCCTAGTCGGGTGAATTTTCAGAACAAGGGAAAGCAAGTTGCTAAACCTTACAATCGACCACGAACTAACAACGGTGGGCAGAATCGCCCAGGGAACCAGAATTTTGGGAGACAACTGGGACGAGTGGTTCGTTGTTTCCGATGTGGGGAAGAGGGACATTATGCTAACGCTTGTACCCCTAATACTCTCACCTGCTACAATTGTCAGAAGCCAGGACACATGGCAAAGGATTGCACGGCTCCGAAGGTAGAACCAGTTGTGAATGTAACTAGGGCTACTCGTCCTACTGCTAGAGGACGCATTTATTGCGTGAGTGCTGAAGAGGGGAATCCATCTGGTAATCTGATTCAACGTGACTGTGAGATTGCAGGTAACACTCTAACTGCACTTTTTGATTCGGGGGCAACCCATTCCTTCATTGCTATGGATTGTGTGAATCGTTTGAAGTTATCTGTGTCTGCTTTACCTTTTGATTTGGTTGTCTCCACACCTGCTAAGACTTTGACAGTAAATTCTGCATGTTTACATTGTCAAATGACTATTCAGAATAGGGATTTCTTGGTTAATTTGATTTGTTTACCGCTACAATCACTCGAGGTCATTCTCGGTATGGATTGGATGTCGTACCATTATGTGATCTTGGATTGTGCTCGTAAATTGGTTCTTTTCCCCGAACCAGGAGTTGTTAAGTATTTAGCCGCTAACAAACTCCGAGTGTCGCTAAGTGAAGGGACTCATGAGTTTTTGTCTCTGGCTAATGTGGAGGCAAGATAAATGTGAAAATAGAAGATGTGATGCTTGTCAATGAGCACCGGGATGTATTTCCAACGGAAATTCCAGGATTGCCACCGGTAAGAGAAGTGGAATTTTTCATTGATTTGCACCCAGGAACGGGACCAATTTCAATTGCGCCGTACCGAATGTCACCATTAGAATTAAATGAGCTCAAAGGCCAAATTGAAGATTTGTTGAAGAAGAAATTTATTAGACCAAGTGTATCACCATGGGGAGCTCCAGTTTTACTAGTTAAGAAGAAGGACGGAAGCTCGCGTTTATGTGTGGATTATAGACAGCTTAATAAGGCAACTATTAAGAATCGTTATCCTTTGCCACGCATAGATGATTTGATGGATCAATTGAGAGGGGCCGCGATATTTTCGAAGATTGACTTGAAGTCGGGTTACCATCAGATTCGAGTAAGGGAAGGAGATATTCAGAAAACTGCTTTCAGAACCCGTTATGGACATTATGAATATCTGGTTATGCCGTTTGGAGTTACCAATGCACCAGCAATTTTCATGGACTACATGAACAGAATCTTTAATTCATTCCTTGATAAATTTGTTGTGGTGTTCATTGATGATATATTAATTTACTCGAGAACTGAAGAAGAGGATGGAGAACACATACGTCAAGTTCTGGAGATTTTACGCGAGAAGCAGTTGTATGCCAATTTGTCGAAGTGTGAGTTTTGGCTAGAAAAAGTGAATTTCTTAGGACATGTGATAACCCATGAAGGAATCGCTGTAGATCCGGCTAAGATTGAGGCGGTTCTTGCTTGGAAACAACCTCAGACTGTCACTGACATACGAAGCTTCGTGGGATTGGTAGGGTACTACAGGAGGAGGTTTATTGAAGGTTTTGCAAAGATTGTGACTCCATTGACACAACTTACCAGAAAAGATCAACTGTTCGCATGGACGGAGAAGTGTGAGGAAAATTTTCAGTTACTAAAGAGAAAATTGACGACCTCACCAGTGTTGGTATTACCGCAATCAGATGAACCCTATGAAGTTTATTGTGATGCGTCTCACCAAGGTTTGGGATGTGTTCTGATGCAACACAAGAAAGTTGTAGCTTATGCCTCAAGGCAATTGAAGATTCATGAGAGAAACTATCCTACTCATGATTTGGAGCTTGCTGCGGTTGTTTTTGCATTGAAGATCTGGAGGCACTATTTATATGGGTGCACGTTCACTGTGTTCAGTGACCATAAAAGTTTGAAATATTTGTTTGATCAGAAGGAATTGAACATGCGCCAGAGACGATGAATGGAGACTCTCAAAGATTTTGATTTCATATTGCAATACCACCCTGGGAAGGCCAATGTAGTGGCTGATGCTTTGAGTCGGAGAAGTGTCTTGGTGTTTTCAACAATTATGGCTAAACAACAAGAGTTGTGGGAAGCTTTTAGAGATCTATACTTGAACGTAGAGTTTGCACCAGGAATTTTGAAATTCAGAATGATTAAGATTTCGAGTGGACTACTTGAAGACATTGCAAATTCTCA
>PGWS01017336.1:0-14041 GCA_002896235.1 Cicer reticulatum
GTGGCACCTCAGTAAACGATACGGGCCCGTGATAGGCAGTACGTTTATGGTTTACGCTTTTTAGTAAATCGTGCAGACCCGTGATAGGTGGCACCTCGGTAATTGGTACTTTGGCTTGCGATAAGCGGTACAAATTATGATTTACGGCCCTTCGAGGAGGGTTTTGGTTTGGACTTCCGAGTCCATGCATTTTGGCATATACGCATTGCATTAGGGTGCTTGGCATACGAGTCGTGTTTGAATCAAGTTTAGGATTGAGTGTTTGAAATTGGAATTGTCGTGGTAATTGTGTTGGAATTGCTAAGTGTTATGTATTGATTATAGTGTGTTAAGTGCGATGGATTGTAAAACTATTTCGAAACCCAATTCGTCGTGGTGATTGTATGAGAATTGCCTAAGTGTTAAGTTTTGGAGTTATGTATGAGTGTGATTGAATTAGTTTAAGTATTTTTGGAAGAAATAAGCAGGAAAATCGATTTCCGCCCAATCGATTTGATGAGTTGCAGGGACTTCACTATATTTTGACAAAATCGATTTGCCAATCGATTTTGCAATATATTTTTCAAAACCCTTTTAAGAAATCGATTTGGAAATCGATTGATAGTAAGACAGGAACTCAGCAAAACTGACAAAATCGATTGGCATCAACACAGGGGCTCAGTTATTCATTCAGTCGATTTCCAATCGATTGAATTAAGCCCAGAGTTCAGTTTTTTCTAAAAACCTTCACCCAAAATCGATTTCCCAATCGATTGGCACAGTGGAATTTCTTATTTTGAGTTAGATGATCGATTGTTCAATTGGTTCATCAATGGATTGGCCAGTTGTTTATTGCCTGATTGATTTAAGACTTACTTTGCTTTCATTTTTATTTTGCAAGCATTATATGAACTTTAGCATATGGAAAACCCTTTTTAAGGTGCATGCTAGTTGAAAGGTTATCTTGTGCATTTGAAAATTTAAATGTTATGTGTTACTGTTAATTTCGGTTGGTGACCCTTTACAACTATTGTGGAAATCTGGGCTTTGCCTCAGATGAGAGCCAGGACGATCTACCGTTCGTACCTAAGCAGATGGGATGTAGATGAGACTGCTTGACTGGTGCTATGTAGGAGGATCTCACGGGCGCGATGAGATCACTCAGGGTGTATAGTTTTTTGGTAGAATGATCAGAATTAGGTTGATGTATAAGGACTAGACGTCTTCTTTTTTGGGTTGCCAGTTATTTTAATTTGGAAAACTGTACCTACACTAATATTGTCCTGTTGACATCTTATTAACGACGGGGACTATGTACCACTTTTTGAAGTGTAAATACTTGGATTCGTATTTTGAGAAACTTTCCGCTGCTTGGTAAATTATAATGACTCAACTTATTTATCAAAGTATTTCCTTATTTGTTTTTCTCTGTTTTATTTTAATCTCTTTTAAAAATAAAATTAAGACAACCCGTCGCTTTGAAATTCGGGTGTTACAGTTGTGGTATCAGAGCGTTGGTTTGGTTTCTTAGGGGCTGTGGAACGTTTGGTTATAGATTGTAGGTCTATCTGTAAGTTGAGAGTTGGTTATCTGATCATGCCGTCGGTTTAGGTGGTTGAGTTGTCGGTCGCATAATTATAGTGTTAACGTGGTCGGAAGCTAGTTTTGGAATTATTTTGAGTAGTGTTAAGACTCACTTGATGTGGTTTTATAGGAAAAACCATGCCGCCAAGAAGGGATGAGCGTTTCCAAGAGCCAATGCAAATAAGGCCATCGAATGGCGGAGGCTATGAATAACATGTGCTTGCTTCTATTTTGCTGCATACAGACTGCTGTCAAGACTCAACGTGATCTTGAAAAGAGGGGAAGAGAGATCCGTGCTGCAGAGTCAAGAGGATTAGACTCGTAGACTTCCGTCGTTACAATCCTCGCCAAGTTAAAGGGATGAGAATTCGGAGAAAGCGGATCAATGGATCCAAGAAGTGGAGAAGATCTTCGAAATGATTAACTGTCAGAACAGAAGTGAAGGTCAACTATGCCACTTATATGCTACTAGGGGATGATGAGTACTGGTGGAGGAGTGCAAGATTGTTGATGAGGTCAGCTCACGAGGAGGTGAACTAGGAATCATTCAAAAGGGAAGTTTTTAGACAAATACTTCCCCATGAGTACCAGGACTAAACTGGGTGATGATTTCTGAACTGCATCAGGGGAACATGACCTAGTGGGCGAATATGCTGTAAACCGTTTGAATCGCTATCGAGACACTTCAGGTTTTTCCATGAAGAGATTGATGAACCATTCGTGTGTCATCGTTTTCCAAGACGGACTAAAGTACGAGATTCAAGACTCGATCTTGCCCTTGGGAATCAAAATGTTTCCAGGTTCTTGTGGAAAAAATGTAGGGAAGTTGAGGATATGAAGAATAAGAGGGCTAGCCGAGGAGGGAATTTTAATTTCGGAGGCCTAGTCGGGTGAATTTTCCAGAACAAGGGAAAGCAAGTTGCTAACCTTACAATCGACCATGAACTAACAACGTGGGCAGAATCGCCAGGGAACCAGAATTTTGGGAGACAACTGGGACGAACGAGTGGTTCGTTGTTTCCGATGTGGGGAAGGAGGACATTATGCTAACGCTTGTACCCCTAATACTCTCACCTGCTACAATTGTCAGAAGCCAGGACACATGACAAAGGACACGACTCCGAAGGTAGAATCAGTGGTGAATGTAACTAGGGCTACTCGTCCTACTGCTAGAGGACGCATTTATTGCGTGAGTGCTGAAGAGGGGAATCTATCTGGTAATCTGATTCAACGTGACTGCGAGATTGCAGGTAACACTCTAACTGCACTTTTCGATTCGGGGGCAACCCATTCCTTCATTGCTATGGATTGTGTGAATCGTTTGAAGTTATCTGTGTCTGCTTTACCTTTTGATTTGGTTGTCTCCACACCTGCTAAGACTTTGACAGTAAATTCTGCATGTTTACATTGTCAAATGACTATTCAGAGTAGGGATTTCTTGGTTAATTTGATTTGTTTACCTCTACAATCACTCGAGATCATTCTTGGTATGGATTGGATGTCGTACCATTATGTGATCTTGGATTGTGCTCGTAAATTGGTTCTTTTCCCCGAACCAGGAGTTGTTAAGTATTTAGCCGCTAACAAACTCCGAGTGTCGCTAAGTGAAGGGACTCATGAGTTTTTGTCTCTGACTAACGTGGAGGCAAAGATAAATGTGAACATAGAAGATGTGATGCTTGTCAATGAGTACCGGGATGTATTTCCAACGGAAATTCCAGAATTGCCACCGGTAAGAGAAGTGGACTTTTTCATTGATTTGCACCCAGGAGCGGGACCAATTTCAATTGCGCCGTACCGAATGTCACCATTGGAATTAAATGAACTCAAAGGCCAAATTGAAGATTTGTTGAAGAAGAAATTTATTAGACCAAGTGTATCACCATGGGAGCTCCAGTTTTACTAGTTAAGAAGAAGGACGGAAGCTCGCGTTTATGTGTGGATTATAGACAGCTTAATAAGGCAACTATAAGAATCGTTATCCTTTGCCACGCATAGATGATTTGATGGATCAATTGAGAGGGCCGCGATATTTTCGAAGATTGACTTGAAGTCGGGTTACCATCAGATTCGAGTAAGGGAGAGGAGATATTCAGAAAACTGCTTTCAGAACCCGTTATGGACATTATGAATATCTGGTTATGCCGTTTGGAGTTACCAATGCACCAGCAATTTTCATGGACTACATGAACAAAATCTTTAGTCCATTCCTTGATAAATTTGTTGTGGTGTTCATTGATGATATATTAATTTACTCGAGAACTGAAGAAGAGTATGGAGAACACTTACGTCAAGTTCTGGAGATTTTACGCGAGAAGCAGTTGTATGCCAATTTGTCGAAGTGTAAGTTTTGGCTAGAAAAAGTGAATTTCTTAGGACATGTGATAACCTAGGAAGGAATCGCTGTAGATCCGGCTAAGATTGAGGCAGTTCTTGCTTGGAAACAACCTCAGACTGTCGCTGACATACGAAGCTTCGTGGGATTGGCAGGGTACTACAAGAGGTTTATTGAAGGTTTTGCAAAGATTGTAACTCCATTGACACAACTTACCAGAAAAGATCAACCGTTCGCATGGACGGAGAAGTGTGAGGAAAATTTTCAGTTACTAAAGAGAAAATTGATGACCTCACCAGTATTGGTGCTACCGCAATCAGATGAACCCTATGAAGTTTATTGTGATGCATCTCACCAAGGGTTCGGATGTGTTCTGATGCAACACAAGAAAGTTGTAGCTTATGCCTCAAGGCAATTGAAGATTCATGAGAGAAACTATCCTACTCATGATTTGGAGCTTGCTGCGGTTGTTTTTGCATTGAAGATCTGGAGGCACTATTTATATGGGTGCACGTTCACTGTGTTCAGTGACCATAAAAGTTTGAAATATTGTTTGATCAGAAGGAATTGAACATGCGCCAGAGACGATGAATGGAGACTCTCAAAGATTTTGATTTCATATTGCAATACCACCCTGGGAAGGCCAATGTAGTGGCTGATGCTTTGAGTAGGAGAAGTGTCTGGTGTTTTCAACAATTATGGCTAAACAACAAGAGTTGTGGAAGCTTTTAGAGATCTATACTTGAACGTAGAGTTTGCACCAGGAATTTGAAATTCAGAATGATTAAGATTTCGAGTGGACTACTTGAAGACATTGCAAATTCTCAAGATGACGTCTTAAATACAGAGAAGAGGAACCTGATAGTGCAAGGGAAGACAACTGAGTTCAAGATTGGATCAGATAATATTTTGCGATGTAATGGTAGGACTTGTGTACCAGGATTACAGATATGAGGAAAACAATCTTAGAAGAGGCTCATAAGAGCAAGTTGAGTATTCATCCTGGAGCAACAAAGATGTATTAGGATTTGAGACAGCATTATTGGTGGCCAGGAATGAAGAAACATGTAGCGGAGTATGTATCAACTTGTCTAACTTGTCAGAAAGCGAAGGTGGAACATCAGCGACCTGCTGGGATGTTGCAACCTTTAGATATACCTGAATGGAAGTGGGACATCATTTCCATGGACTTTATAACTGGATTTCCAAAAACAATGAGAAAGAATGATTCTATATGGGTGATAGTGGATCTACTGACTAAATCCGCTCACTTTTTGCCAGTAAAGACCACCTATAAGGTAGATCAGCTAACGGAGATCTACATTGCTGAAATTGTGAGGTTACACGGGGTACCATCGAGTATTGTATCAGACCGTGATCCGAAGTTCACATCACATTTTTGGGGAGCATTGCACGAAGCGTTGGGAACGAAACTACGATTGAGCTCAGCTTACCATCCACAAACGGACGGACAGACTGAAAGGACGAATCGGTCCTTGGAAGATCTGTTGAGAGCATGTGTATTAGATGATAGGGGAAGTTGGGATGATGTACTTCCGTTGATTGAGTTCACCTACAACAATAGTTTCCACGCAAGTATCGGAATGGCACCATATGAGGCTTATATGGGCGCAAGTGTCAAAACGCCCTTGTGTTGGGATAAGGACGGTGAAAGTATCGATTGTCGGACCGGAGATGGTGCAACAGACTACGGCTAAGGTAAGGAAGATCAAGGAGAAAATGAAGACTTCACAGGATCATCAGAAGAGTTACGCGGACAAGCGTAGCAGACTTTTAGAATTCGAACAGGGTGACCATGTATTTCTGAGAGTCACACCCACTACTGGAGTAGGAAGAGCTTTGAAATCGAAGAAGTTGACTCCGAAATTCATTGGACCATATCAGATTTCTGCACGAATTGGGCCTGTTGCTTATCGGATTGCATTGCCTCCGATACTGTCCAATATTCATGACGTGTTTCATGTGTCACAGTTGAGGAAATATCTTGCAGATCCATCTCACGTGATCGAATCAGACACAACCAACTGAAGGATAACTTGTCATTCGAAGTACCACCTGTGAGAATTGATGACATGAAGATTAAGCGATTGAGGACCAAGGATGTTTCATTGGTCAAGGTGATTTGGAACCCAATTACTGGAGATGCGACTTGGGAACTAGAGAGCAAGATAAGAGAAATCACCCAGAGTTATTTATCGATGCATTGTTTCGAGGACGAAACTAATTTTAGGGGGGTAGTCATGTAAGACCATAATTTTAAAGTATACTTTATGTATTTTTGTGTATTTTGGATTTTGGCTCGGAGGCTTTTAGCAAAGTTAATAATATTTTGGAGTTTATATGATCAAAAATATATTTTGATGCCGTTTAGAATTACTCGTCGATAAATAAATTAAATTAACTGGGGTGAATCTTTTACGAAGAATTTAATGCGTTATGGGTGAAATGGTAATTTAACAAATATCTAGTTATTTTGAGATATTTGTTAGAAGTTATTATATATATATATATATATATATACCTATTTGTTTGGAAAGAAAAGGAAAAGAAAAGAAAAGGATATAAAAAGGAAAGAAGGAAAAAGGAAGAAAGGAAAAATAAAGGAAAGAAAGAGAAAGGAAAGAAAAAAGTAAAACTCCTTCTCCTTCCTATGCCACGCGAAGCTTCTCCCTCCTTCCTCCATTTTTCGTTTTCTTTGCTTCCTTTCTTCAAGATTAGAAACCCAAGGCTTGGTGGGTGATAGGATAAGGATTTCTTAACTTCACTCTCTCCTCGTTGATTCGAAAACGAAGAAAAACGGCGTTAGGGATTCTAAAACCGTCAAACAAACCTCCATGTTTCATCTAGATCTAAGCTTCGTTTCACGAAGAGATAGAAGGGAAAGTTGCTCACTACCACGCTACGGTGCTAGTGAACTAAATCTGGAAGCGACGTTGCGAGCGGAGATTTTATCGGAATTACTCTCGCGGTACCGTGTTCGAACGTTAAAGCTAACGTTAAAGTAAGGGCTCCTTGCAAACTTTTAGTATGCATTTAGGGACTTATATGTGGTTGTGCGGAAAAGAATTTTGTTAGGGTTTGAGTATGATTTGGGGGAAAATGAATCTAAGGCTTTACGAGTAAAATCTTAGAGTTAGGTTTTGGTTAATTGATGAATGTTTCGTGGAAAATGAATTTAAACTCATTTATGTATGATTTGAGTAAATGAAACTTGTTGTTGTTGAGTGGTGGATTGTGTTGATTTGTGTTCGTCGTATTTGACGTGTTCTCAGTTAATGCCGATGAAATTGATGTGTTTTGGTGTGGGTTGTGGATTGGATCTGATAATATGTTCTGAGTTTGTTCGGTATAGAATTTGAAAAACCATTTAAGTTAAATGAGTATTAAGAATGGGGAATCTCTTAATGTCTTGTTTACTTAATGTTTTGTTTTGAAAATCGTTTAAGTTAAATGAGTATTAAGAATGGGGAATCTCTTAATGTCTTGTTTACTTAATGTTTTGTTTTGAAAATCGTTTAAGTTAAATGAGTATAAGAATGGGAATCTTCTTAATGTCGTTTGTTTACTTAATGTTTTGTTTTGAAAATCGTTTAAGTTAAATGAGTATTAAGAATGGGGAATCTCTTAATGTCTTGTTTACTTAATATCGTTTCAGAAATCGTTTAAGTTAAAGAGTATTAAGAATGGGAATCTCTTAATATAGTTTGTTTACTTAAAGTTTGTTTTGAAAATCGTTTAAGTCAAAAGAGTATTAAGAATGGGAATCTCTTAATATTTCTGTTGCTTAATGTTTGTTGTGAAAATCGTTTAAGTTAAATGAGTATTAAAAATGCGGAATCTTTTAATATCTGAATTTGCTTAACGATTGTTGTGGATGAAGTCAGTATATGCTCATGCATTTTCACGCTTTTTGTAAATCGTGCAGACCCGTGATAGTGGCACCTGATAAATAGTATACTTTGGCCTGTGATAGGGTTTAGGGTACATTTTATTATTTCGTCGTGGTGATTGTAATGAGAATTGCTAGGGTGTTAAGTTTTGGAGTTATTTATGAGTGTGATTGAATTAGTTTAAGTATTTTTGGAAGAATAAGCAGAGAAATCGATTTCCCAATCGATTTGATGAGTTGCAGGGACTTCACTATTTTGACAAAATCGATTTTGCCAATCGATTTTGCAATATATTTTTCAAACCCTTTAAGAATCGATTTGGAATCGATTGACAGTAAGACAGGAACTCAGCAAAACTGACAAAATCGATTTGGAAATCGATTGACATCAACACAGGGGCTCATTTATTCATTCAATCGATTTCCCAATCGATTGAATTAAGCCCAGAGTTCAGTTTTTTCTAAAAACCTTCACCCAAATCGATTTCCCAAACGATTGGCACAGTGAATTTCTATTTTGAGTTAGATGATCGATTGTTCAATTGGTTCAGCAATGGATTGGCCAGTTGTTTTATGCCTGATTGATTTAAGACTTACTTTGCTTTCATTTTTTATTTTGCAAGCATTATATGAACTTTAGCATATGGAAACCCTTTTAAGGTGCATGCTAGGTTGAAAGGCTATCTTGTGCATTTTGAAATTTAAATGTTATGTGTTAACTGTTAATTTCGGTGGTGACCCTTTACAACTATTGTGGGAAATCTGCTTGCCCCAGATGAGAGCCAGGACATCTACCCGTTCGTACCCACGGATGGAAGTAGTGGGACTGCTTGACTGGAAGCTATGTAGGAGGATCTCACGGGGCGCGTGGAGATCACGGCAGGGTGTATAGTTTTTTGTAGAATGATCAGATTAGTTGATGTATCAAGGACTAGACGTCTCTTTTTGGGTTTGCAGTTATTTTATTTGGAAAGACTGTACTACACTAATATGTCTGTTTGGACATCTTATACGATGGGAGTCTATGTACCACTTTTGAAGTGTAAATACTTGGATTCGTATTTGAGTGAAATTCCGTGCTTGTAAATTATAATGACTCAATTGATTTTAATACAAAGGTATTCCTTATTTGTTTTTTCTCTCGTTATTTATCTCTTTTCTTTTTTTTAAAAAAAAAAAATACACCTCGCTTTGAAATTCGGTGTGTTATCAAGCAATTGTGCCCAAGCTACATGCTACAGTGCATTGGTGTCACAATTTTCTGTTCAGAGTAGAGCAATGCGCCGATAATCGTAGCAAAGTGCTAACATACGTCCCAAAGCCATATTAAGCTAAAGACTCATATTTTGTAAGGATTCTGATCTTGGGAGGAATTGAAGATCATATTAGGTACATCTTGGAGGATAAGAACTTGAAGATTTCACTCTTAGAAGCAATAAGTGAAGATTCATTCCATCTTTTATGTGTAATTTCATCTTTTTCATTGATACTATGTTCTTAATCATGAACTAACTTTTTCCATTGATTCAAGATTAGTAGAACTTCCTCGAATCTATGTAATTTTGGTTTTTTTATGCTATTATGCAATTAAAACAAGTTTGATTATTCATATATTTTGCTTTAATCTTATAATTATTGGAAACAAAAATATATGTTAATGTTTCATACGCTATAGGAATATAAAATATTAACATGTGTTTAAGAAATTAACGTTTGTACATGTTGTGAGTAACAAGTCTGATCACCTAAGGAATTAGGGTTCGTTGTTGTAAAATAATGTGTATGCTTCATTTTCACGATTAACCAAGATTTTTGTGTATAGTTTTGTTTTGTTTCACCTAAGGAATTAGAGTTTGTTGTTATAAAATGAAGATTTTGAGCTAGAAATTGTCATAGTCTAGTTTGATAATTTGACGCGTAAATCAAATAAGTTAGATTGCTAAAATAGTGAATCAATAATTGAAATAGTAAAAAGGAGGTGATTCGAATTCCCTAATCGTTTTTCTCTTATGAATTCTCTCTATTTAATTTTACGTTTGTCCGAAATTATCAACCAATTATAAACCTTTTGTTACCTAATTGTTAAGCTTTGTTGCGTTACTAAATTAATAGCAATCCGTGTGAAGTGATTTTGGTACACTTGTCAAATAGTTGTCACTTCTTAGAGGATTTTCTAGATAGTTTCATAAATATGAGTGTCCCGAGACTTCCTCACCCTTTCGATTGCATCCAATACTAGTCCTTCACCCTTTTGCATATTGCGAGAGTTTCTACGACCTCTAACATTGCCTCATATTGTACAATTACTTTAAATGAGATGGCCTGGAGGGATCTCCTCTAGAATGACTTTCATAAGAAGAGAAAGTATATTCACGTGGCATCGTAAAGTTGTACATCGTCATGCTAATACTAATCGACTATTTTCTTCAGGTTCGATTGATATTGTACTCTAGTTAATTGGTCGAGAAATTAGTCTCGACTACTATACGTGGAAATATTAATGTTAATTATGGAAAATTAATAGGTAAAAGATTAGCTTAATAATAGAGTAAAGGGATTATTACACACACTTATTAAATACTATAATTAAAGTAAATATTTTTATATTTTATAATTATAATTGACTGATACGATATAACATATTTATTATCCCTATTGTGAAATCAAAATCATTAAGTATACATGGTTGATAATAAACATTTTTTTTTTATTTACAGTTTGACTTATTGTTAACTTTACACCAATAAAAAACAAAACACACATCTAAAAACAAATATCATAAATTATTCTTTTTATATATTTTGCATCAGTATCAATTTACAATCGATTTTAAAATGAACACAAAATTGCACCAAACATTTTTCTTGTGATCTATTATCTATCATTTAGATTTTACATGAAATGTTTTTGTTAACATCATTGCAATTAAATTCTGATTTAAACAATCATTTTAAAAAATTAGAATGAATCAAATCTCTACTGAGAATTCTAACATAGTTTCTATAATTATTGTTATTTAATCTATTTTAAAAGTATATCATTCTTACCACTTACAAGATTACGGTATGTTTGCTTGTTTTTCAATCGAAGAGTAAATATAATAATAGATGTTGAGGATGAAGAACGTTTTCTGCTGATGATGCAGAATTTTCTTGGTTGATTTTTTGGTTGGTTTGGTGAAGACGATCAATAATATTTTAAATCTATTTTATTATTTTGTGATACCTTTTAATTATTTTATATGTATTAATGTCTATTTAAATTTTTACTAAAAATATCTATTCAAATAATAAATAAACATATCCATAAAAATCTAATTATACTGTCAAATAATGTTTTGTCAAGGTCAATTCTAAAATAGACTAAAGTGGAAGATTAAAATATACAAAGGTAGATATAAGAAATAATTTTACAACGATAAAAATCAAGAATCGTTATATATAAGAGTTATAAAATTATTATACTCTTATTTGTATATATTATAGGTGAAGCGAATTAGCTAATAAAAAAAGTTTTAGTATGACCAATTAAAATACTACTGACTTAAAATCTAACATGTACTTGACAGATTGACTTAAAGAGTTAAAAGTTAAATAATTATATAACAAGTATTTGGAAGAATAGCCGAAAATACTGACTTAATAGTTAAAATGTAAGTAAAAACCTTACTAAGTAATTTAAAGACAGCGAAAGATACTTAATCGTTTTAAAAGTAAAATAAGAACTAACAAGTGCTTGAAAGACCAATAAAAGATTAACTTAACATTAAAAGACTTAAATAAGTCAAAGAAAAGCACTTTGGAAACAACAAAAGACTGACGTAACATATAAACATTTAATAGGTCTAACAAGTACTTGGAAACAACGAAAAACAAACTTAACAGTTTAAAGGTTAATAAGACTTAACAAATATATGGAAGACCGACGAAATACCTAACAAATATATGGAATACGAACGGAAGACCGACTTAGAAGTTAAAAAGATTAAATAAGATATAGAAATACTGGAAGACAAAATGAAATTATCAACTTAATAGTAAAAAGGTTACATAAAACCAAAAGTATTGGAGGATCAATAAAAGATTGACTTAACGGTCTAATTTTAAATAGATCTACCAAATTATTTGAAGACCAAGAAAGACTTAACATGTGCTAGAGACTAATGAAGACCAACTTAACTGTTAAAGTTATAGAAGACCTAACAAATATATACTTAGAAGACCAACCACTAACCGGCTTACATAGTTAAAAGGTTAAATAAAAATCCTACAAGTATTAGAAACCAACAAAGACGGCAACAAGTACTTGAAGACTAACAAAAATTGATGTAAATAATTAAATATTAAATAAAACTTAATAAGTACATGAAGACCAATGAAAGACCGACTTAACGGTTAACACTGATAATCTTATAAGACCAATGAAATACTAACTTAACACATCTAATTTCTTTAATTAAATTTTACTTAATTTAGGTCGAAAGGGAAGACTTCAAAGATAATCAAATACCAACTTACACACTTAATTTTAAATTTCATTAATTTTATAATATAAAATTAATTTCATATTCATCTAACAAAGTGGGAGAGTTATTTTTAATTTAATAGTTTTTTATATAATGCATTTTATTTTTTAATCAACATCTACTTTTGTCTTATAAACATATCTCTATAAAACTTCACCTTTTTTTTTTTTTTTTTTTTCTGTAAGTCATTCCCCATAATTTTCATATATAAAGTTCATTTTTTTAAATCACACAAAAATGCACAATTATGATATATGTAAATTTAAGGCTTATATCGCAATATTAATATAACAATGTACGTTTGTTTAAAAAATATTATATTATAAATTATTAAGAGGGGTCTATTATTTTTTTGATAAGTGCAACAAGTCCCAAACTAGTTATCTTTCCTTCAATTTTCGACTTTCCATTTATTTTAATTATAGTTTAAATATAAATTTGTCTTTGTTAATGAAATATTTTTATATGGCATTCGTAAATTTTTTTTTGGTTAACATCCTTATAAATATAATTTATTTAAAATAAATACTTTCATCAAACTTTTATTTAATTTATAACTAATAAACCTAAATATAATTAAACATAATTTTTTTAACTTTAAAATAAATCCCCAGATATAATTAAAATATAATATTTTTAATCTAAAAATTAACCCTCAAATATTCTTCAATATTCATTCTAAAAGACCTAACTCGCGAAACGTCTTCTTCATCGTTTGTCATCGGCCGAAGAACCGCAATAACAATGAGGATTATACTTTGCACTCCTACAACTGTACTTGCCACCCAAGACACATGATAAACAAATTTACTCTTTAATCATTTATAATAAGTTCAAATTGATAGTTCACAAGTTTCAAATTTTTGAATAAGGATTACATTTCAAAGTTTCTATAATTTAGAAAGTTTCTAAATTTAGAAAGTTTCGAAAATTCTCAAATATGGAAAGTATCGAAAAATTTCCTATTTCCAAAGTTTTTAATTCTTGATTTCAACCTACTCTTGCTGACTTCTGGTTCTGATTTCTAGATTCATATGCAAGCTAGTTTTATATCTCAGCATCTCTACACACCAATGAGATTGGACACTAACATTAGGGAATGTTGACGTAGTCATGGTATAGGTCTATCGTGGATCCTCCTACAGTATTGAATGAAGAATTCATCATTCGTCATGTGTAGTTATGCAAGTATTGAAGCAATATATATGAAATGAATAATCATAAAACATCCCTTCTCTATTAATAGATTTAAATTTCCTTGGCAGCAGGATTCCAGCCAACTGAATAATCATTGACTTATCTCAAGTATTTTGTAGAAGTTGGTAGAATTAGTTACTAAATGTTCGAATGTATATATACATATTGCGAAAAATTTAATTAGACCCGTTGATATTATTGTTGCTTATATAGACTTTTTTAGGTAACTGAAGAGAGAAAATAACTTTGAATTTTATTTATGGAATAATTTGAAGTTCTTTTTTACATAGATAAAGTCTTCTCCTATTTTGAATTCATTAAATATTTTTTTTTCCAACATTCTCATTTATAAGCTAGCTGAAAGGTGGAGTTTGGAGAGAAGGATTTGCAAAAGGGCCTTCAACTAATCCCTTTGCTATCCTCCATAAGCAACTCAGTTAAGTGAGCTCCATCCCAATTTATTAGTTTTTAGTGTTTGAACAAACTTTTGTACCTAGCCCTCCATGGAATA
>PGWS01017338.1:0-10070 GCA_002896235.1 Cicer reticulatum
AAAGAAAAGAAAAGGATATAAAAAGGAAAGAAGGAAAAAGGAAGAAAGGAAAAATAAAGGAGAAAGAGAAAGGAAAGAAAAAAAGTTAAAAACCCTATCTCCTTCCTATGCCACGCGAACTTCTCCTCCTTCTCCCATTTTTCGTTTTCTTTGCTTCCTTTCTTCAAGATTAGAAACCAAAGGCTTGGTGGGTGATAGGATAAGGATTTTACTAACTTCACTCTCCCTCGTTGAATTCGAAAACGAAGAAAAAAACGGCGTTTAGGATTCTAAAAGACCGGTCTCAAACACAAACCTCCAATAGTTTCATCTAGATCTAAAGCATTCGTTTTTCACGAAAGAGGATAGAAGAAACAGTTGCTTACTACCACGCTACGGTGCTATGAACTAATCTGGAAGCGACGTTGCGAGCGGAGTTTATCGAATTACTCGCGGTACCGTGTTTCGACGTTAAAGCGTAACCGTTAAAGTAAGGCTTCCTTGCAAACTTTTAGTATGCATTTAGGGACTTATATGTGGTTGTGCGGAAAAGAATTGTTAGGGTTTGAGTATTGATTTGGGGAAAATGAATCTAAGCTTTATGAGTAAAATCTTAGAGTTAGGTTTTGTTATATTGATGAATGTTTCGTGGAAAATGAATTTAAACTCATGATTATGTATGATTTTTGAGTAAATGAAACTGTTTGTGTTTGAGTGGTGGATTTGTGTGATTTGTGTTCGTCGTATTTGACGTGTTCTCAGTTAATGCCGATGAATGTTTGATGTGTTTTGGTGTGGGTTGTGGATTGGAATTCTGAGTTAATATGTTCTGAGTTTGTTCGGTATGGAATTTGAAAACCATTTAAGTTAAATCGATCAGTATTAAGTAATGGGAATCTCTTAATGTCTTGTTTACTTAATGTTTTGTTGAGAAAATCGTTTAATGTTCAAATGTATATTAAGGAATGGGGAATCTCTTAATGTCTTGTTTACTTAATGTTTTGTTTTGAAAATCGTTTAAGTTAAATGAGTATTAAGAATGGGAATCTCTTAATGTCTTGTTTACTTAATTGTTTGTTTTGAAATCGTTAAGTTAAATGAGTATTAGAATGGGAAATCTCTTAATGCTTGTTACTTAATATTCGTTTCAGAAATCGGTTAAGTTAAAAGAGTATTAAGAATGTGGAATTCTTAATATTTTGTTTACTTAAGTTTGTTTTTGAAATCGTTTAAGTCAAAAGAGTATTAAGAATAGGGAATCTTCTTAATATTTCTGTTTGCTTAATGTTGTTGTGAAAATCGTTTAAGTTTAAATGAGTATTAAAAATGCGATCTTTTAATATCTGAATTGCTTAACGATTGTTGTGGATGAAAGTCAGTATATGCTCATGCATTTCACGCTTTTGTTAAATCGTGCAGACCGTGATAGGTGGCCACCTTGATAAATAGTACTTTGGCCTGTGATAGGTTTAGGGTTACATTTACTGATTTCGTCGTGTGATTGTATGAGAATTGCTAGGTGTTAAGTTTTGGAGTTATTATGAGTGTGATTGAAATTAGATTAAGTATTTTTGGAGAATAGACAGAGAAATCGTGATTCCCAATCGATTTGATGAAGGGGGGGGGGGGGGGGGGGGTGTTGCAGGGACTTCACTATTTTGACAAAATGATTTGCATCGATTTTGCAATATATTTTTCATAACCGTTTTAAGAAATCGATTGGAAATATCGATGACAGTAGACAGGAACTCAGCCAAAACTGACAAAATCGATTTTGGAAATCGATTGACATCAACACAGGGGCTCATTTATTCATTCAATCGATTTCCCAATCGATTGAATTTAAGCCCAGAGTTCAGTTTTTTTCTAAAACCTTTCACCCAAATCGATTTCCCAAACGATTGGCACAGTGGAATTTTCTTATTTTGAAGGTTAGACTGATCGATTGTCAATTGGTTCAGCAATGGATTGCCAGTTGTTATGCCTGATTGATTTAAGACTTACTTTGCTCATTTTATTTTGACAGCATTATTATGACTTTAGCAATGGAAAACCCTTTTAAGGTGCATGCTAGGTTGAAAGGGCATCTTGCATTTGAAAACTTTAATGTTATGTGTTAACTGTTAATTTCGGTGGTGACCCTTTACAACTATTGTGGAAATCTGGGCTTTGCCCTCCGATGAGAGCCAGGACGATCCTACGGTTCGTACCCTACGGATGGGAAGTAGATGGGACCTGCTTGACTGGAGCTATGTAGGAGATCTCACGGGGCGCGTGGAGATCATCAGGGTGTATAGTTTTTTGTAGAATGATCAGATATAGGTTGATGTATAAGGACTAGACGTCTTCTTTTTGGGTTGCAGTTATTTATATTTTGGAAACACTGTACCTACACTATATTGTCTGTTTGACATCTTATTACGATGGGTCTATGTACCAACCTTCTGAAGTGTAAATACTTTGGATTCGTATTTTAGAAAACTTTTCCGCTCTTGAAATTATAATGACTCAATTATACAAAGGGTATTTCCTTATTGTTTTTCTCTGTTTATTTTAATCTCTCTTTTTTTTTTTTAAAAAAAAAAAAAAATACCACCCTCGCTTTGAAATTCGGGGTGTTACAAGCACATTGTGCCCAGCTAATGCTACAGTGCATTTGGTGTCCACAATTTCGTGTCAGAAGTAGAGCATGCGCGATAATCGTAGCAAAGTGCCTACATACGTCCCAAAGCCATATTTAAGCTAAAGACTCATATTTTGTAAGGATTCTGATCTTGGAGGAAATGAAGATCATATTAGGTACATCTTGGAGGATAAGACTTTGAAGATTTCACTCTTAAACAGCAATAAGTGAAGATTCATGTCCATCTTTTTATATGTAATTCATCTTTTTCATTGATCTATGTTCTTAATCTCATGAACTAATTTTTCATTGATTCAAGTTAGTAAGACTTCCTCGAATCTATGTAATTTGGTTTTTTTATGCTATTTATGCAATTAAAAACAGTTTGATTATTCATATTATTTTTTGCTCTTAATCTTTATAATTATGAAACAAAATATATGTTAATGTTTCAATACTGCTATAGGAATATCAAAAAATTAACATGTGTTAAGAATATTAACGTTTTGTACATGTTTTGAGTAACAAGTCTGATCACCTAAGAATTAGGGTTCGTTGTTGTAAAATATGGTATGCTTTCATTTTCACGATTAAACCAAGATTTTTTGTATAGTTTTGTTTTGTTCACCTAGGAATTAGAGTGGTGTTATAAAATGAAGATTTTGAGCTAAGAAATTGGTCATAAGTCTAGTTTGATAATTTGACGCGTAATCAATAAGTTTAGATTGCTAAAAATAGTGAATCAATAAATTGAATAGATAAAAGGAGGTGATTCGAATTCCCTAATCGTTTTTCTCTTATTGAATTCTCTCTATTTAATTTTACGTTTGTTCCGATTATTCACCAATTTATAAACCTTTTGGTTACTAATTGTTAAGCTTTGTTGCGTTACTAAATTAAATAGCAATCCCGTGTGAAGTGATTTGGTACACTTGGTCAAATAGTTGTTCTTCTTAGAGGATTTTCTAGATAGTTTCATAAAATGAGGTGTCCGAGGACTTCCTCACCCCTTTCGATTGCATCAATATAGGTCCTTCAACCCTTTGCATCATTGCGAGAGTTTCTACGCCCTCTAACATTGCCTCTATTTGTACAATTACTTTAAATGAGATGGCCTGAGGCTCTTCCTGCTAGAATGCTTTCATAAGAAGAGAAGTATATTACGTCATCGATAAAGTTGTACATCGTCCTGCTAATACAATCGGACTATTTGTTCAGGGTTCGATTGATATTGTACTCTAGTTAATTGGTCGAGTAAAAATTAGTCTCGACTACTATACGTGGGATATTAATGTTAAATTATGGAAATTAATAGTAAAAGAATTACTTAATAATAGAGAGTAAAAATATTTATAAATACTATAATTAAAGTAAATATTTAATATTTAATTAATCATAATTGGACTGATACGATATAACATATTTATTATCCTATTTGGTTGAATCAAAAATATAAAGTATACATGGGTTTGATAATAAACACTTTTTTTTATTTACAAGTTTGACATATTGTTAACTTACAACCCAAATAAAAAACAAAAACACTTCCTAAAAACAAATTCATAAATTTATTCTTTTTATATACTTTTTGCATCAGTATCATTTTAATCATCCGATTTTAATGAACACAAAATTGTCACCAATTTTTTTTTGTGATCTATTATTCCATATTCATTTAGATTTATTTACTGGAAATGTTTTGTTTAATCATTGCCAATTTAATTTCTGATTACAACAATCTTTAAAAATTATGATGAATCAAATCTCTACATGAGAATTTCTACTACAATAGTTTCTATTATTATTGTTATTTATTATTTTAAAGTATATCATTTATTCCACTTACAAGATTAGGTATGGTTATGCTTGTTTGTTTCAATCGAGGAGAGTAATTAATTATAAATGTGAGGGAATGAGAAACGTTCTATAGCTGATGATGCAGAAATTTTTCTTGGTTTGAATTTTTTTATTGGTTTGTTTTGGTTGAAGCACGATCATAATAATTTTAATTATTTTATTATTTTTGTATACAATTTTAATTTTTATATGTAACTTAATGTTTTTATTAATTTTTTACTTAAATATTTATTCAATAAATAAATAAAACTATCCATAAAATGCTAATTATACTTGTCAATTAAGTGTTTTTGTAAGGTCAAATTCTAAAAAAGACTTAAAGTGGAGAATTTAAATAACAAAGGTAGAATATAAGAAAATAAATTTACAACGACTAAATCAAAATCGTTTTATATAAGAGTTATTAAAAAAATATTTACTCTTATTTTGTATATATAATGGTGAAGCGAGGTTAGCTATAATTAAAAAGTTTAGTTATGACCAATAAAATACTACTGACTTAAATCTAACATGTACTTGACAGATTGACCTTAATAGTTTAAAGGTTAAATAAGTTATAACAAGTATTTGGAAGAATAGCGAAATACTAGCTTAATAGTTAAAAATGTTAAAAAAAGTAAAACCTTATCAAGTAATTTAATGACTGCGAAGATAAACTTTAATCGTTTTAAAAGTTAAATAAGGACCTAACAAGTGTTGAAAGACCAATAAAAGATTAACTTAAACTATAAAGACTTAAAATAAGATCTAAAAGCACTTTGGAAAACCAACAAGACTTGACGTAACATATAAACATTTAAATAAGGTCTAACAGTACTTGGAAGACCAACGAAAAAAAAACAAAACTTAACAGTTTAAAGGTTAAATTAAGACTTAACAATATTTGGAAAGACCGACGAAATACCTAACAAATATTGGAATACGAACGGACAAGACCGACTTAGAAGTTAAAAGATTAATAAGATATAAGAAATACTTGGAAGACCAAATGAATATCAACTTATAGTTAAAAGGTTACATAAAACCAAAGTATTTGGAGGATCAATAAAAGATGACTTACGGTCTAAATTTTAAATAAGATCTACCAAATTATTTTGAAGACAAGAAAGACTTAACATGTGCTTAGAAGCTAATGAAAGACCACTTAACTGTTAAAAGGTTATAGAGACCTAACAATATATACTTAGAAGACCAACTAACCGGCTTAATAGTTAAAAGGTTAAATAAATCCTACAAGTACTTAGAAGACCAACAAAGACGGAAACAATACTTGGAAGACTAACAAAAGTTGATGTAATAATAAATATAAATAAACTTTAATAAGTACATGGTAAGACCAATGAAAAGACCGGACTTAACGGTTAACACCTGATAAAGTTCTTATAAGACCAATGAAATACTAACTTAAACACATCTAATTTCTTTAATTATTTTAATTATATTTAAGGTCGAAGGGAGACTTCCAAAGATTAAATCAATACCAACTTACACACTTAATTTTAAATTTTCATTAATTTTTATAATATTATAAATTAATTTCATAATTCATCTAACAAAGTGGGAGAGTTATTTTTAATTTAATAGTTTTTTATATAATGCATTTTATTTTTTAATCAACATCTACTTTTGTCTTATAAACATATCTCTATAAAACTTCACCTTTTTTTTTTTTTTTTTTTTTTCTGTAAGTAACATTTTTTCCCCATATTTTCTCTTATTAAAGTTCATTTTTTTAAATCACACCAAATGCAAATTATGATATATGTAATTTAAGGCTTATATCGCATATAATATCAACAATGTACTTGTTTGTTTAAAAAATACTATATAAATATTATAAGAGGGGTCTATTATTTTTTTTTTGTAAAGTTGCAAACAAGTCCAAACTAGTTATCTTTCTTCAATTTCGATTTCCATTTATTTATTATAGTTTAATATAAATTTGATCTTTGTAATTATAAATTTTTATATTGTGCATTCGTAATTTTTGGTTAACATTCCTATAAATATAATTTATTTTAAAAATAATCTTTCATAAACTTTTATTAATTTATAACACTAAATAAACCTAATATAATTAAACATAATTTTTAACTTAAAATTTTTAAAAATCCCCAATATAATTAAAATATAATATTTTTAATCTAAAATTAACCCTCAAATATTTCAATATTCTTCTAAAAAGACCTAACTCGCGAACGTCTTCTTCTTCATCGTTTGTCATCGGCCGAAGAACCGCAATAACAATGAGGATTATACTTTGCACTCCTACAACTGTACTTGCCACCCCAAGACACATGATAAAACAATTTTACTCTTTTAATCATTTATAATAAGTTTCAAAATTGATAGTTTCACAAGTTTCAAATTTTTGAAATAAGGATTACATTTCAAAAGTTTCTAAATTTAGAAAGTTTCTAAATTTAGAAAGTTTCGAAAATTCTCAAATATGGAAAGTATCGAAAATTTCCTATTTCCAAAGTTTTTAATTCTTGATTTCAACCTACTCTTGCTGACATTCTGGTTCTGATTTCTAGATTCATATGCAAGCTAGTTTTATATCTCAGCATCTCTACACACCCAATGAGATTGGACACTAACATTAGGGAATGTTGACGTAGTCATGGTATAGGTCTATCGTGGAGTCCTCCTACAGTATTGAATGAAGAATTCATCATTCGTCATGTGTAGTTATGCAAGTATTGAAGCAATATATATGAAATGAATAATCCATAAAACATCCCTTCTCTATTAATAGATTTAAATTTCCTTGGCAGCAGGATTCCAGCCAAACTGAATAATCATTGACTTATCTCAAGTAGTTTGTAGAAGTTGGTAGAATTAGTTACTAAATGTTCGAATGTATATATACATATTGCGAAAAATTTAATTAGACCCGTTGATATTATTGTTGCTTATATAGACTTTTTAGGTAACTGAAGAGAGAAAATAACTTTGAATTTTATTTATGGAATAAATTTGAAGTTCTTTTTTACATAGATAAAGTCTTCTCCTATTTTGAATTCATTAAATATTTTTTTTTCCAACATTCTCATTTATAAGCTAGCTTGAAAGGTGGAGTTTGGAGAGAAGGATTTGCAAAAGGGCCTTCAACTAATCCCTTTGCTATCATCCTATAAGCAACTTCAGTTAAGTGAGCTCCATCCCAATTTATTAGTTTTGAGGTGTTTGAACAAACTTTTGTACCTAGCCCTCCACATGGAATATTAAAATTGACATTGTATGGCCCATCTAATCCACAACATGCTTTCAAAATCTCATTTTTGTCGGAAGTAAAGCCTGCAATGTACATAAAACAAAGTGAAAGTTTAAATGAATTTAACAAAAAAAATTGACAAATAATTATTTTTGGATTAAAGCAAGTAAGAATAACACACACCATATTGTTGTGGTGCTTGATATAAATGTTTTGCATCATTATAGTAGTCAAAATATATTATTTTAACTTGAGAATTCTTTTGTTGTAATGTCTTTAAGGCATTTTTGAGTTGCTCGTTAAAGTATTCGACTAAATTATTGTAAGCTATCAAGCACCCAAATTCATCAAAGTCTTCTTTCTTCTTACTATTGACCATTGTCAAAAAAGCAGCATTACACCCTATTGGAAAGTTCCCAGGAACCACAAGCTCAATCGCTCCTTCTTCAATTAACGCCTAATAAATGGAAAGAAAATAAAACAAAATATTTGTTATATGTACTCATGTCCATGATTCATTCGATTATATCTTTAATGAAATCTAATTTCTAATGATTAGATCAATCATTCAAATACTTAAATTTGACATAACATACAGAGGTAGTATTTGCAATTGCTTCTACTATGATGGGGACAATTTTTCGAATTTCTGTAATAGTTTTCTGACTGAAAGCATACTGAATAACATCATTTCCACCTATCTCTCCAACAAGAAACAATGATTTTTTGAAGTAGACATCACACTCTGTTACATAGTGGAACAACAATTATGTTAAATATATTGAGAAAACATAATTAATTTAACACAAGTACATTAACCAAGGAGTTATGACAATTATAAAAAATACTACTAATAATCGAGGAGTTATAGTAAAACCTTCTATGTTTTTACAGAGGGAGGATTTTAGCTCCTTAAACCATACAAGTTGAACATTTAGTGAGTTATTTGTCGCTGGTACCATAACTCCATGATTTGTGAAAAACGATTCTTCAAGTGCAGTGGAACCAGCAACTGCAAAATTCACTCCTTTCCTGATGTCTTTGTAACACCCCAATTTCTCATTATCTCAATTTAAATAGTATAATGATACAATACAAATTTTTTATGAGTGTTAATATGTGTTCTAATTCTTAGATGTGTTTGTGTGTTTGCTTTAGTAGTTGATTTAAATTATTAATATTAACCATATTTAAGCTACAAAAAAATAAATAAAATAAAACAAATAAATATGTATGTAGATATAAATAAAATAAAAACAAGAGGTAGCTCTAATAGAATTGGAATATAATAATAATAATAATATAATAATAATAATATAATAATAATAATAATAATAATAATAATTAATAATAAATATAACTAATAATATAATAATAATAATAGATAATAATATAATAATAATAACTTAGGTCTTATGTAGTATGTATATATATAGCCTTCCAAAAAGCTGCATCCCAATTTGGAGCCGCAGTCAATCAGGGATTACCGCATAAGGGAGCCGCTTTCCAATTCCATCTCATTCCAATTTCCATTTCCAATTCCAAATTCCAATTCTAATTCTAACTTCCATTTCCAATTTCCAATCCCAATTCCGATTTTAATACAAAACCACGTAAGGTATGTTATTCCTCCTCTCATTTTTTCTGAGTTTGGGCAGGCAATAAATTATTATAATAACAATATATATATCCTTGCAAATTCAGACAACAACAAAAAAAATGAAGGATTCATAAAATAATTTTAGGCCAGAAATTATCTATTCAAGGAGGGTCTCGTTTTAAATGTTTCAAAAGGAAATGATAGATTTTTAGGAAATACTATGGTTGATTCCTAATTTTACGAATTCTATGTAGTCAGATGTTTGTGGCATTTCCTTCCCTTCCTTTCATAAAATATTTTCATATTTCATGTTGTCGTTCTTACTCTTACGCCTTTTGTACCCTCCGCAGCTTATTATGTGATTCTGTGTTAATTCTTATAATTTTACTTTTATACAAAATTGCAGTAATATTGTACATGTGTTCCTTTTATTTTAATTTTTGTATTTTAATAATAGCTCTGATCTGACTGAAATATGTTAATACTGAGCAGGCATCCGACAATACTTTTACGTCCAAAAAACTTCATTTTAGTTAGTTATAATTAAAGGTTGCCACAATATTAATCAATTTAAGTATAATATAAGTACTATTAGTTTTGTTACAGAGGGCATATTGCTTACCTACTTTTAACATTAGACTATAGATATACACCCTCATTATTTAAATATTTCTATATATTATTTTAATTAAAATTAGAAATTGTGTTGGGTTAGCATACTAATTCCTATATTTTGATGATACCTAATATATTTTTGGGTTTTAGTACAAATAGTAGATAATTTATTTATTTAT
>PGWS01017339.1:0-12298 GCA_002896235.1 Cicer reticulatum
TTTTAAGTATTCAAAGAAGAATATTCTTACTAATCATTGTAATAGATGTGCTTAGTAGAAGTAAACCCAAAACAGTTTCAAACTCATTGTAACATAGCCCGATAGTGGCTTTAGTGCGCCTTAAGAAATCTGTGGATCTCAAGTTGTGTTGAGAAGATTGGTCTTTTAGGGTCAAGGTGTTAGCGTGCCTTCAAAAATTTGGGGTTTTTAGATTGTGTGGAGAAAACTTGACTTTGTAGGGTCAAGGTGTTGTGTGTCTTTAACAATATGGAGTTGTTAGATTGTGTGGAAAAGACTTCACTTATAAGGTCAAGGTGTTATGTGCCTTCAACAATATGAGGTTGCAGGTTATGTGGAGAAGACTTGACTGGTAGAGTTAAGGTGTTTATGTTCCTCAAAAGGTATGGAGTTGTCAGGTTGTTTTGAGAAGACTGACTTGTAGGGTAAGGGGCATTGTAATCCAAGTTGTTGAATTAATGAATTAAATCCTTTTGAATGAGGGGACCAGATGTAGCTAAGTTAGTGTTGAATTAGTGGATTAAATCCTTATGTGTCAGTTTACTCTTGCATTCCTTAGTTTGTTACAACTTCTTCTCTAAGTCACTAACCTCGAACCAATGTTAATCAACTAATGAAAAATAATCCAACTTAGACAAACACAATTCAATCCCTCTATTCGTGTTTGTACATTCAATTGGTATAAAAGTTTGTTCTCTAGGTTGAGCACTTTACAATGGTTGAGGAAAGATCCAAGGATTCAACTTGTCTAGATTCAATGAAGAAGTAGTTAGAGGAAACGTCAAAAGACAACCTCAGTTTGATGGAGAAAATTTTGAATACTGGAAGGACAGGCTGATGAGTTTCTTTATCTCACAAGATCCTGAACTTTAGGACTTAGTGTAAGATGGCTACACTACTCCGACAAATTCTAATAGTACTAAAATTTCAAAAAAAGATATGGATGCTAAACAAAAAAAGATGTACAAGATGAATCACAAGTGCAAAACCTTCATGATCAATGCAATCACCTTCAAGGAATTTGATAAGTGACATGACAAAGAAACAGAAAAAAAAACATCTTTGAAAATTTAGTTTTGACTTATGAAGGAAGTGAACAAGTTCAAGAAACAAAGACCAATCTCATAATCCGAAAGTATGAGTTTTCAAGATGGAAGAAAATGAAGACATTGAAACAATTTTTTCTAGATTCTAGACTTTGGTCTCATAATTAAAGGTACTTGAAAAGAGCTATACAACTGCTAATAATGTCAAGAAAATCCTAAGAAGTTTTCCCAACAACTAGAGACCTAAGATCACTTTCATTCAGGAAGCAAAGGATTTGAATACTCTTAATCAGGAAGAATTCATGAACTCTATCAAATCACATGAAATTGAGCTTGAAGAAGATGAGTCAAAGAAGAAGAACATGACTTTGGCTCTGATATCCAAGCAGAAGAAAGCCTTACAAACATAAGCAAAATCGAAGTATGATGATTCAGAATATCAGAATGGGGATTTAGAGGAAGTGGAATTGGCTTTCATATCTAGAAAAATTCAGATGATGTGACACAACAAGAAAAAGAAATTTCCTCAAAGATATTCCTGGCAGTCAAGCAAAGGAAAAGATGAAAAATCTGATAAGAAAAGCATCATATGCTATGGGTACAATGATCCTGGAAATTTCATGTTTGGATGTCCAAATCTGGGAAAAAGGAAACATTACAGGAAAGATTACAGTCCCAAGAAGATGGTTTTGATGGCTACTTGGGATGATTATGATGAATCATCTGATGATGATGAGCAAGCAGATTTGGCTCTAATGGCTCGTATGAATTCTGCATCTGGATCCAACACTATTTCTGACTCTAAAAGTGAATCAGTTGATGAAGCAATTGATGTATTTTATGGTTTAACTTGAGCTGATTTAATTACTATTACAAAGGACTTTTTAAACAAGAACCACGAGTAGTCTCTAAAATTGAAAACAATTAGTAAAGTAAATGTTAACTAACTAAGAAATAAATGTTTAAAAAACTAGAAGTGTTAAGGTCAAAGATGAACAATAAAAATAAAAGAACATATGAATTCTAATAGACATGACGATGTCATTTCAAGAGTTTCAACTACCAGTATGCAATAAGCAAGTATGCTTCTATTGTATGGAGTTAGTAGAAATGGTAAAATGTTTAAATTTGAAGAAATTGTAACTGACAAACTCATCCCCTCTGATATTTCATCAATGTCCTACTCTAAGAAAGGTCACTCTAAATTATCGTTGTCCTATGTTAAATTACAAAGAAAAGACAAGAAAACATTCAAGACTAAAAAAAAACTAGGACCCAACAAATTGGATACCTAAGAACAAAATTATCTATGTTGCACATGTCCTCAGCAACCAAGTTAAAACACCATTCATAGTAATGAACAATGGATGCTCGGATATATGACAGAGAAAAGTCTATGTTCCAAGAACTACATTGACAAATGAGGAGCAATGACTTTTTGGAGGAAAGTAGAAATGCCATATCATAGGAGAAATTCTTATTGGTAATGATCCTATCCGTTCTATTAATGATGTTTGGTTTTGTTAAAGGTCTTAAACATATTTTATTAAGTTATTATACAGTTAAATAATAATTAACGATATATTTTTAATCAAAAATGTGATGTGAACTTCGGATCACGGTCTGATACAATACTCGATGGTATCCGTGTAACCTCACAAATTCAGCAATGTAGATCTTCTGTTAGACTGATCTACCTATAGTGGTCTTAACTGGCAAAAAGTGAGGATTTAGTCAGCCGACCACTATCACCCATATAGAATCATTCTTTCTCCTTGTTTTGCCAATCCTGTTATAAAATCCATGAAATGCTGTCCCACTTCCATCAGGTTATATATAAAAGGGTTGCAACATCCCAACAGTCGCTGATGTTCCACCTTCGCTTCTGACAAGTTGATACATACTTCGCTACATGTTCTTCATTTCTGGCCACCAATAATGCTGTCTCAAATCCTGATACATCTTTGTTGCTCCAGGATGAATACTCAACTTGCTTATGAGCCTCCTCTAAGATTGTTTTCCTCATATCTGTAATTCCTGTACACAAATCCTGCCATTACATTGCAAAAATATTATCTGATCCAATCTTGAACTCAGTTGTCTTCCCTTGCACTATTAGGTTCCTCTTCTCTTGTATTAAGACGTCGTCTTGAGAATTTGCAATGTCTTTAAGTAGTCCACTCGAAATCTTAAATCATTCCGAATTTCAAAATTCCTGGTGTAAACTCTACGTTCAAGTGTAGATCTCTAAAAGCTTCCCACAACTCTTGTTGTCTAGCCATAATTGTTGAAAACACCGAGACACTTCTTTCTACTCAAAAGCATCAGCCACTACATTGGTCTTCCCAGGGGTGGTACTGCAGTTGTGTGAAATCAAAATCTTTGAGAGTCTCCATCCATCGTCTCTGGCGCATGTTCAATTCCTTCTGATCAAACAAATATTTCAAACTTTTTATGGTCAACTGAACACGGTAACATGCCACCCATATAAATAGTGCCTCCAGATCTTTCAATGCAAAAACAACTGCAGAAAGCTCCAAATCATGAGTAGTATAGTTTCTCTCATAATCTCTCAATTGCCTTGAGGCATAAGCTACAAGCTTTCTTGTGTTGCATCAGAACACATCCCAAGACCTTTGGTGAGATACTCACAATTAAAACTTCATAGGGTTCATTGATTGCGATAATACCAACACTGCAGGTCGTCAATTTCTCTTTTAGTAACTGAAAATTTCCTCACACTTCCCCGTCCATGCGAACGGTGATCTTTATGGTAAGTTGTGTCAATGGAGTCACCATCTTGGCAAACCTTCAATAAACGCTCCTGTAGTACCCTACCCAGTCCTACAAAAACTCGTATGTCGATGACAGTCTGAGGTGTTCCCAAGCAAGAACCGCCTGCATCTTAGCCGATCTACAGCGATCCTTCCTGGGTTATCACATGTCCTAAGAGAAATTCAGCTTTCTAGCCAAAAACTCACACTTCGACAAATTGGCATACAACGCTCTCGCGTTAAAAATCTCAAAGAACTGACTAAGTTTCTCCATGCTCTTCTTTGTTCTCGAATAAATTAATATATCATCAATGAACGCCACAACAAACTTGTCAAGAATGGATTAAAGATTCTGTTCATGTAGTCCATGAAAAATAGCTGGTGCATTGGTTAACCCAAACGCCAAAACGAGTATTCATAATGTCCGTAATGAGTTTTAAAAGCAAGTTTCTGAACATCTCTTCCCTACTCGAATCTGATGTAACCCGATTCCAAAGTCAATCTTCGAAATATCGTGCCCCTCTCAATTGATCCATTAATCACAATGCGTGCAAAAGGATAACGATTCTTAATAGTGCCTTATTAAGCTATCTATAAATCCACACATAAACGTGAGTTCCGTCCTTCTTCTTAATAGGTAAAACTGGAGCTTCCCAATGGTGATACACTAGGCCTAATAAATTTTTTCTTCAACAAATCCTCAAATTTGCCTTTGAGCTCATTTAATTCCAATGAGTGACATTCTGGTACGGCGCAATCGAAATTGGTCCCGTTCCTGGTGGCAAATCAATGAAAATTCCACTTCTGTTACTGGTGGCAGTCATGGAATTCCGTTGGAAATACATCTCGGTACTCATTGACAAGCATCACCAATCTTCTATGTTCACATTATCTTTGCCTCCATTTAGCTAGAGACAAAATCATGAGTCCCTTCACTAAGTGACACTCGGAGTTTGTTAGCGGCTAAATAACTTAACAACTCCTGGTTCGGAAAAGAACCAATTACGAGCACAATCCAGATCACATAATGGTACGACATCCAATCCATACCGAGAATGAGCCGAGTGATTGTAGAGGTAAACAAATCAAATAACCAAAGAAATCCCTATTCTGAATAGTCATTTGACAATGTAAACATGCAGAATTTACTGTCAAAGTTCTAGCAGGTGTGGAGAACAACCAAATCAAAACGTAAAGCAACACAGATAACTTCAAACGATTACACAATCCATGCAATGAAGGAATGGGTTGCCCCGAATCAAAAAGTGCAGTTAGAGTGTTACCTGTAATCTCACAGTCACGTTGATCAGATACCAGATGGATTCCCCTCTTCAGCGCTCACGCAATAAATGCGTCCTCGTGCAGTTAGGACGAGTAGCTCTAGTTACATTCACAACTGGTTCTACCTTCGAAACCGTGCAATCCTTTGCCAGTGTCCTGCTTTGACAATGTAGCAGATGAGAGTATTAGTAACAATCGTTAGCCATAATGTCCCTTTTTTCCCCACATCGGTACATCGAACCACTCGTCCCAGTTGTCTCCCGAATTCTCTTCCCTGGGCGATTCTGCCACCGTGTTAGTTCGTGGTCGATCATAAGGTTTATCAACTTGTTTCCCCTTGTGTTCTGTAATTCACCCGACTAGCCCTCCTGCACTAAAATTCCTGTTGTATCTTTGACCACGTAATAAGCGGAATATATCAGAATGTATCAGTTCTTTATGAAATAAATCAATTTCATACACACAGCGGAAATTAAATTGTGGCATTACAAGATTAGCAAGTTTTATTAGATTGGTATGAGATTAATCAAGATGCATACAAGTCAAATTATCAGATTAAACAATATTACTTATTACAGAATATGTTTAACATGCATCTAATTTTAATCACAGATACAGATATATCAAGATAGTAAATCAATGGAGATAAGGGTTAGAGAAGATTGCACCAAGGATTTATACTGGTTCAGTTGTCCACTTGACAACCTACATCCAGTCCTGCAAATCCAAACGGATTTCAGATTTTCTTCTCCAATAGAAAGAATCAATTACAGATTGTCCAGTTTCCTCCCCGAAACCTATCTATCTTAATGATCTCTTTCCTATTGATCACCCTCTGATCCTTGTAGATACTCGTTCAATCTTACACAGAATCACAGTGCAACTCTTTCTTGTTGAGCACTCTCACCCAAGAAAGTAGCCACCAGTTTCTAGCTGACTTTCTATCAACCCTTTGATCCTTGTAGACAATCGGCAGCCTAACACAAAATCAAAGTACGACTCTTTCTTGTTGAGACCTCTCACCCAAGAAAGTAGCCACCAGTTTCTAGCTGGTTTTTCTCGCTCGTTTCGTTTCAAGTATTGTTACAGAATGAATAAAAAAAGTACAAAACAAAAGCTTCTTCAATCTTGATCAAAGTCTTTGCTCTCAAGATTACTTTTTCTTTTCTTTCTCCCAATGAATATGGATGATCCTTTTTCTTGATCTGAAAAGCAGTATCAGATTTTGTTACAAAGTGTATTTTGATCTGTAATCAAAGTTATCTTGAGTTCTTAGAAAAGTGAAACGTTATGATCAAAGTTCTTCTTAGAAAAAAAAGATTGAAAGACAGTTTATATAGTTTCTGAAAAACAACTGCTAAATCGATTTCCCAATCGATGTATTAAAGTTAAAACACATGCTTAATCGATTTGCCAATCGATATCGCGAGTCTTGTTTTCTTTAATCTTGAAACTATATAAGCTAATCGATTTACCAATCGATTCTTTTAAAACCACTTTTCAGTAAAACATGTTCAGACTTGTTGGAATCGATTGCCTAATCGATTGCTGGAAAACTATTTCAATAAAAGTAATTGCAATCGATGACTCAATCGATTTCCAAATCTCAGAGTTGATGTACAAAAAACACAGAGTCGATTTGGTCACAATCTCAGAGTTCACTGTGATTTCAAAAAGTTTATTTCAATCGATTTGCCAATCGATTGTGTTCAAAACAGTGGCTCAGTTTTTTGATGTCAATCGATAATGTCAATCGATTTGATTTAAAACAGTGACTCAGTTATTTGATGTCAATCGACTTGTCATCGCTTTGGTAGCATGTTCCTGAAAAGTTCTTACCTGGTGTTTAGTTCAATCGATTTCCCAATCGATTGCAACCAAACTTTATCAGAATGAAAATTTCCACAATGGATTGTCCAATCGATTGTATTTGTCACAGGTGAGGCATTTTTCAAATGATACTTTGTCAATCGATTTGCCAATCGATTCCTCAACACTGGAGTGCTACTGTGACTTATCCAATCGATTTACCAATCGATGTGTTACCATCAGGTTTAATTTGTGAAATGTTCAATCGATTTCCCAATCGATTACTCTCCAAATCAGAGTGCTACTGACTTGTGCAGTTTTCATTTTTAATTAAGCTAATCGATTGCCTAATCGATTTCACATTTACCAAACACTTAAGATTTCCTTACACCCTTGTTATGAAAATCGATTTCCCAATCGATTTACATAGTCAGAATTCAACTTTTGTTGATTTCTTGTGTTCCAAGCAATTTGATACAAGTGTGTGTGATTGATTGGTGTTCCTGAAATTTTGCTCAATTGAAATATTAGATTTATCATATTAAGTATGAATATTGTATGTGTTGTTAATTATGTGCAATTAGATTCAAAGGACTAAAGTCCAACAATCTCCCCCTTTTGGCATAATTGACAATCATACAATTTTAACTTGAGCAAATCAAACCATTTCAAAAACATTACCAAGAAAACAATTTATAGTATTAAATATGTACCAGATCAGAGCATCAGACATGTATCAAATCAGCATGAGTTTATTACATTATTAAGTATCAGCGCAAAAAACAACATCATCAGAACATCAGATTCTCCCCCTTAATAATGCAACAACAAGCATATTATGAAGTTATCAAGTTATAATTTTCTCTCCCCTTTGTCAATTAAGGCAAAAAGGCAGAAAACAATACCTCCCCCTATGTTAAAAGAACATAAGCATAGGAATTGAAATCATATAACTTGTATATCAGATCAGAACAAAAAAAATATCAGAGCAATTACTGAGCATGTCAGTTGATTAAGATAACTGAATTTAAACAACATGTGCAGTGTATCAGATCAAACAAGCAGATATGCAACATATGTAGTATGGCAATATTTTTATGATAACAATTAATAAATTTGCTCATACATATATATTATTAATAAAACATAAAACAGCAAAGCAGCAAAACAAACAAAATAAGACATCACAAATAAGGAATGACCATCTAATCTCCTAAAGTAGGCTGGTTCTCACTATCATCTAGGGGAGAGGTAGAGACCGCTGTATTACCCTCAGCAGGTGTCTCCTCACCGTGAGTCGCAGACCGATCTAGAGGATCTGGCTGTGGTTCCTCAGTTGCTTGTCGACCAATATGCGCTATGTCTTCAAAAGATAGCTTGAGACCTAGGTGCGCTTGAATTGCAGCAACATCCTGAACAACTGATTTCAGGGATGTTTGGATGGATGTCAAGGTAGCTTCCATCCTTGCATTAGACTCTAGTATTTTGGCGTTGTGTTCCATCTGAGCTGCCATAAATTCCATCAGTTTTGCAACATATGCAGGAGTCTCAGCTGCTGATTCAGAGGCTTGTGGAGGAGTTGGTTCAACATTTGGAATTGGTCTAATCCAAATACTATCTACTTTCTTCAGTTTCATCTGATTCACAATTGCTTCGCCGAAGATGAGTGTTGTCTTTGCAGATTCTTCATTCAAAAACGATACCTTGAAGTGCTTGAGAACCTTTTGTAACCAACTGCGGATAAGGCAACATGAGCTTACTGTGTGAAGCTTCCAACATGTGCCTTAGCACAATCCACGTCCAACTCATCTTAAGCTCCTTGGACAATCCCCATAACAGTATAATATCAAGCTTTTGAACAACCGCGTGATTTCCTGATCGAGGTACAAGCATTCTTGTTAATGTATACATGAGCATGCGTTGCTGTACCTTCATCTGACCAATTGGCAATGAGATGGTTTCCACAAAACCATCAATCATAATATCTTTCACTGCCGTGTGCCTGTCCAGCGATGCTTCCCATCCTTCGTCAGCTGCATCCGCATCAGAACTGCCGTCTATTGATGTTCCGTGAAATGGCAATCCTGTCAACTCAGCAAAATCTTCAAAGACATTGATAACTTTTTACCTTTAACCTGAGTTTTGAATCCGTCATCAGTGAGCTTGAAGTTTGCGTAAAATTCCCGTATCAGTTTCGGATAGCTGTCCAAAGTAGATGAAAGAAAACCTTCAAGACCATGAAATCTCAGATGATCTTGGAATGTGAAGCCTTCTGTATCAAAGAAACCAAAGTCCAGGGTTCTGCCTTCATGAATTTTCCGTTTAAGAAACTCTGCTGGAATGGTAACTTCTACATCCTTATCTTTAGGTGCTGGAGTTTTCTTAGCTAGGGGTGATGTAACCGGCTTCTTTTTCTTCTGAGCAATTTCTTTCATAGCATCTGCCAAAAGCTTCTCTGATGGTGGTTCCTTCCTTTTCTTAGATACTTCTTGATTCAGTGCAGGTTGCTTGCCCTTGTCCTTGGCAAGGATTTTATGCGTAGGAATTGAAATCCGTTTAGACACAGTAGGTGGAGGTGAAGGAGTTTCACTGGTGGAAGAAGATGATGGAGATGGAGTACGGGCTTGAGTTTGTTTTACTCGGGCCATATCAACAATGTTGTGTAGATTCGAAGTAGGAGGAGTGTAGAATGCAGATTCAAACAAATACGGAGACAGAAGAGTGAAGAACACAAGAGAAAAGCTGAGAAAATCTGGAAAACAAAGTGCAGAAATCGATTTCGAACGTTCTTATTTAAACCTTTTAACAAGTTAATCGATTGCTCAATCGATTATGTTACCGTTTCTGGAAATCCTCAATCGATTTGGTAATAATTGCCTTCAACGGCTAGTAAGAAATAGTCACAACGGTCATATTACCAATCGATGTCCAAATCGATTTCCCGTGTTACTTAATCGATTCCCAAATCGATTGTCTTAATGTTGAATGCTGCATTAGTCGACTTCCCAATCGACGCTCGGGATATTTAAGAAAATTTTCCTGAAATATTGAAATCCTGGGCTAAACCAATCGATTCCACAATCGATGCTTTAAACAAACAAAGAACAAACCCGAAATCGATTAATCAATCGATTTAAACAAAAAAACTTCTGATTAACTGCCATTGACTCTTTTCCTCTGTCATCAATACAACTTGGTTGACCAATCTTTCTTCATTTAATCTTCATTTAACGTTAAAGACAAGATTCTCATACTTTGTCTCATTTCACGTGTCTTGAGCATCCACTTTCAAATATCAATCTTGCTTGCTGGATGTCAAGTACACCTGCAAAAAAATAATTAATTTTGGATCTAGGTACCCAATTCAGATTGGGTCCTGGGGGTCAGTCTTAAACACAGAATCTTTTCTATCCAAAACTTGCTTCCACCTCTATTGGCTAATTTTTTAAATTTGCAATTTGACACAAAATGTCCCTTTCTGCAACAGAAATGACATCTGCCATCAAAGATGAATGTTTATTTGGTTTAGTAAAGATGTCATACATACCTTAGCAATAGAAGATTTTTGACCATGTTGACATTTTGGTTTGCATATAACCAATACCAGATCTGTTTTTATTTTTCTTTTTGACATGCTATATTTGGTGAGTATATCCTAACCAGATTTTCATGAACATGTCTTTGATTGCTAAGTATTGACATTTAGCTTATTCTTACTATTTGCAAAATTAATAAATCAGATTTTTTAATGATGCAACAGTATTTTCAAGTTCAATGCACTTTGCAGATTTTTCTTGTGAATCCTTTTTCAGTTGTTCACATAAATTTTCAAATTTCTTTATGCTCAATCATTCATTTGTTCAAAGTATTTTTCTTTGTGCAACACTGTTTTATGGATTACACATAGTCATCATGCAGCATTAAAGCTTCTTGGTAATTCTCATATGTTGGATTAAAGTTGCGAACTAACCTCAATGTCAGATTCTGAATTAAGTGTGAGCCATGAGACATTAAATTCACTTCTTCTTCATCCAAGAGGCAGAGGACTCATCGTTATCGTTGTCACTCCATGCAATATATGCTCTTGGCTTTGTGAGCTCTATTCTTGTTCTGCAGTTGTAGCATCCGACTTTATGTGACCAATCTTACCACATTCTAGCATGTAACTGTCTTGATGTCACTAGTCTTAGAGCTGGATGTTTTCCTGAATTTGTTATCTTTCTTCTTCAGAAACTTCTTAAATTTCTTGACAAGTGATTCGATTTCAGTCTCTTCATTTTCACTGCTGGATCCATCTGAGTAGCTATCGGGATTCAGGTTTAGATTGGTGGGTTTGTATTTCAAGCATAATCCTTTCTTTTTCCTGCATTTCCATTTCTGATTCGTCCAGCCGATGTGAATTCCATTCATGTTCTCTTAGTTTACCAAACAAAGTTGCAGTCGTCATCTTTGCTAGATCTTAGATTCTGCTATGGCTGTTATCTTTGGCTGCCATTCTCTGTTAGACATCTCATTATTTTCCAATCTGCTGGTCGTTATCACTAGCTTTCCCAATGCATGAAGATTATTAACAATGTGTGTGAATCTGGTTTGCAAATCACTGATTGACTCTTCTTTCTTCATGCTAAATAATTCATATTCGTGCAGAGCGTATTCACGCGAGCTCTCTTAACATCAGTAGTTCCTTCGTGCGTTTCTTGAAGGATGTCCCACATCTCTTTTGCTGACTTGCAATTGGACACTCTAAAAATTCTTCTGCACAAAGAGCAGATGTTATAATGTTCTTAGCCTTTCATTATAACCTACCTTTTTCTTTCTTGTCATCATCGGACCAGTCGGCTCTAGCTTGAGAATCATTGAGTATTCGTTCCTGCAATCTTGGAATATATGGACCGTTTTCAACAGCGTCAAGGGATGTCTATTGGCACTGGCTTCCAAGTAAGATTAGCATCCGGTGCTTCAGTACATATAAGCTGTTCCGTTGGAAAGCTGGAGGTCTTGCTAACGATCGCCTCTCCCAGAAAATTCGTTTGAGGCCATCCTTTTATGAGTGTTACACCTATCGAAAAGTCAAGCTCTGATACCAATTGTTGGTATCTTTGACCTCGTAATAGCGAATATACAGATGTATCAGTTCTTTATGAAATTAAATCAATTTCATACACAAACGGAAATTAAATTGTGGCATACAAGATTAGCCAAGTTTATTAGATTGATATGAGATTATCAAGATGCATACAAGTCAAATTATCAGATTAACAATATTACTTTATTACAGATATGTTTAACATGCATCTAATTTTAATCACATTATACAAATATATCAAGATAGTAAATCAAAGGAGATAAGGGTTAGAGAAGATTGCACCA
>PGWS01017342.1:0-15265 GCA_002896235.1 Cicer reticulatum
GAATTTATTTTCATAGAAGTCAACATCATTTGATTCTATGATCACTTTCGCGTTTAGATCATAAAAACTGTACGCTTTGCTGTTTACTGCATACCCAATGAATACACATTCATAGGCTCTACTAGCGAGTTTAATTCGCTTGGGATCGGGGATTCTGACATAAGCCAGACAACCCCATGTTCGAAGATAGGACAGGTTGAGCTGTCTATTCTTCATTATCTCATAAGGAGATGTTTTGCTTTTAGAATTAGGAACTCTATTCAAAACATAGCAAACAGTCAAAATAATTTCCCCCCACCAATGAGACGCAACACCAGAATTAAGCATGATAGCAACAACTAATTCAGTAAGAGTTCTATTCTTTCTTTCAGCTTTACCATTCATTTCAGGTGAATATGGCGCAGTTGTTTCATGTACAATTCCTTGGGTTTTATAAAACTCAATAAACAAGCCGGAATCATACTCTGTTCCTCTATCACTACGAAACCTCTTAATCTTTTTTGTAAATTGATTTTCTATTTCAGTCACAATATTTAAACAGTCAAGCGCTTCACTTTTATTTTCATGAGATATACGTAAGTAAAATTAGAACAATCGTCAATAAAAAGTATGATAACGTTGGTCCATTCTGGTAGCATTCTTCAGACTCACATATGTCAGAGTCGTATAATTCTAGAGGTTCAGTGTTCTCTAACTATTGTTTTATGTGATTTCTTATTATTTTGGACTTGACTGCAAAAATCGCATGGTTTCAAATCCTTTCTAGGATAATTTTGGAATCAAACCTAAATTACTTAAGTTTGAAATCACATGTTTATTTATATGACAGAGTCTAGCATGTCAAATATTAAAATCAGACAACAGATAAGCAGAAGGAACATCTTATTCATTTCAACGTTCAATTTAAACATGCCATCAGTGGTACTCTCCCAACAAAGATACCATTTTTAGAAATGGTGTACAAATTTGCCCCTATAGACTGAGTAACCTCTGCCTTATTGAGAAGAAACACCCTGAGGTCCAGATTCTTTCTTATTTCTGGAGTGTGCATGACATCCTTCAGAATTAAGGTCTTTCCAGATGTGAAGTAGTTCCACATCTCCAATTCCAGCAACATTATGGTGTGAGAATCTCCCAACAAACACTTTCCTATCGTCAGCAGCAGTGTATGTTTTAAACATAGCACATTCAATAAACAGACATGGCGTGAGCGCCAGTTCTATCCACCATCCATCTGTCCACCAACAAAGTTGATCCAAATTATCATTGCAACGAATGCTCTTCAGTCAAGTTGGCCTTGATTACACGCCTAGCTTGCTCCTACACTTGCGTGCCATATGACCCTCTTCCCACACTTGAAACAGTGAAAGGGAGAGGCCATTTTCTAGAGGTGGTGGCTGGCCTAGCAATTAGACCCTATTAGGTTCCCATTCTTGTGCTGTTCTTAGAAAGCGATTCTGATTCTTCGTTGTTTTGCCTTTGGCTTCAGAACGCTTCGGATGAACTTCTTTTTCTTGTTATTATCCACAAGAAGAATTCATCTTTCTGGTCTTATCCGAGATTCCTCCTTCAATTCTAACGAGTTATGAGCTTTCTAGAGAAAATTTCTTTAGTTTTATGCCTAAGAGAGAATTTAAAATCTTTCCAAGCAGGGCAATTTGTCATAATAACAGCAATCTGAAATTGTTCATCTAGGGACATACCTTCAGAGAGATCTCGTGATGCTATTTCTGGATTTCATGAGACTGAGCTCCAACTGTCATCTGTCATCATCTGATATTTGATGTAGCGGCTAACAAGCTACTTCTTGACTCCAGCTTCCTCAGTATCATATTTTCTTCTTTAAAGTATCCCAAACCTGTTTAGCAGTATTCTATCCGAACTGTAGTAATCATACAGATCATCAGCAAGTCCATTAAGAATATTATTCTTACATAAGTAATCATTATGTTCCCAGTGGGTTAATTCAGCAGCTATTTATCCTTTCAGATTGTTCACCTTCTTCTGGTACAACAGAAATGTCATCTTTCAAAACGTGACAAGCTTTTCGTGGTAGAAAAAACAATATCTTGTTCCATCGTTATGAAGTGTATCTCCTCAAACCGAAAACGTTTGTTGTGATCAGAAGCAGAATACCTGACCAGTAATTCGTCGGCAGACATGGCAGTTCGAAACGTCTTAAAATGTTGTTTTTGAATTCGAAACCTTTAATAAACAATTATGCCACCGAGAGTATACTGGGTGATCACGGACTAGGTCGCTCTCTTTAGACGTTTCGAGCACGCCCCAAAATTGTGCAGGCAGGATTATCACCACAGTCTCCAGTATAAAACAGCCAAATACCTGTATCGGAGTTCTACTTGCACTGTAGAACCGTTCTAGAATTACACCCTCAATTATGGCAGTCTTACGACGACACTCGTGTACACTACACTCGTATGGCACAATACCACTCGAAAAGATAGAAAGAGATGAAGCATAAGAAGGGAGAAGAGAAAAAGCCTTCAGATGCAGAGAGCTTTTGGCTGATTTCCAACTGGGAGAGAACCCTCTATTTATAGAGGAAATTCGCAACTGGATAGAAATCAATGATCACCAGAACGTGCGCTCCAAGTAGTGCTCTCATACGTGCGCTCTAACCCCCAAAAACGTGCGCCCCAAACTCTGAAGTTGACTCTTGACTTTTGACCGGACATCAAGAAACTGGACCAAAGATTAGTTTTGACCGCGGCAAAAACAGGCGCACGAATTCAGGAGAAGACTGGATCAATATGACTAGTGAGGGCAGTACGTAATTAACGTGCAATTAGAGATTAAACACAAAGCAATCAGTTAATTAAAAAATGATTAATTAATTTTCATAAAAAAAAGCCAAAGCCAAAGTCGCCGAGCCGAACCGGGCGGACGACGGCGGCGGGGGCGGCGCGCGCGTGTGGTGGTCAATTTGCTTGCGTTCTCCCTCCTTCACAAAATTGGAGTGCCCCTTGAGGCCCATCTCAAGTTCATTACCTCCACCTTATATACCCTACTAGTGTGTGGTATCCCTCCAATGTGGGACTTCTCAATTTTTTCAATTCACAACAACACTAGCTCTCATAAATGCCATCATTATTTCCAATGAATTCTTCAAAACATCATCCATTTTCTCAACACGTAATGAATAACCTTTTTTTCCAATAACCTTATAATTCAAAACCCAGTTTATTCAAATTACTCCATTTTCAATAAACAATATATATATTTGACATATATATAATTCATAAAAAGACAAAAACAAAATTTAAACTGTATAGATTGACTAGAGTTGTTTGTGTAACATTTGGATAATATTTTTAAGTATGGTTAGTTAACCGATATAGTCCGCATTTTTGCGATACACCTCATTATTTTCGTAGTGGCAAGAAAATGCAGACTATATCGGTTAACTAGTCATACTAAAAAACATTGTTCAAATGTTACAGGCAACTGTAATCAATATAATATATATAAAATTAATATAAAGAATATATTTTAATTGAAAAGAAAACAAATTGAAAACATTTTTTTTTATTTAGAAATTCCTTTAGAATCGTTTTTGCAAGAATTCGTCATTTTAAACAGTAACGTGTAATCGATAATATAAAAGTATTTTTGTTAATATAATGTTTTTGTATAAAGAATAGTTCCTATTTCTTTTTAAAATAATAGGTATTGAAAGAAAAAAAACTGTTACTTGTTTTGATTATTAGATATTTGAATATTCATACATCAAATATACAGCCTAAAAAAGTATGTTGAGACAAACTCTATATTTAAAGTTTTGATGAAAATAAACAAAGGTTAATTAAGAAAGTTAATTATGATTCTAAAATGTTATGTTAATTTAACATGTGTTTTTGAGTGGATTTAATTAAGAACAGAATCAAGGCAAAATCAAGAAAAGACAGCAACAAGATCATTCTGCATCATAACAGAGAATGATCTCCAGCTTCAACAATGTCCATCACAACATATTGGTCAAACTTTTCTATCTCTTGGACAAAGAGTCTGCCCTGGAAATTATTCATATCTAATCAGTACATGGCAAGGAACAAGTAGAATCATCCAGACTCAAAAAAGGTTATTGATCTCAAAGATCAAAGGACTCAAAGACAGAGAAAAAATCATGACAGTCTGCAAACTCCATAAAATCAAATGTCAAGAGAGTTCGATCAATTTTGGGCATATGACAAGACAATTACAAAGGAAATCTAGAACGTTTAAAACGGGAACTCCAGAATGATATATTGGAAGCTCAAGAAAGTTCAAACTGACAAAACCAAAAACTTAATCATTATCTGTTTTCTGCACAAACACATCAACTCTGTTTCTTCTCCAATTGATTTGTAATTCATCTCCAACATCTCAGCTACACTCAAGACTCAAGACAGATAATGTACCATCCAAGATCAATTAAAGAAACGTCAAGAGTATTTTCTAAAAATGACAAAACTGCTTTATATGCTAAACCATCAAAGTCAAAAAGGCTATTTCAAAGAAGGATCTTATTTTTATTCTAAAAATAATGTCTCAGTCAAAAGCAGAGTCTCTCCAACAGCTCTTGTACTTTCATTTTGTGCCTCTACAACCTATAAATAGAAGGCCAATATCCTGATTCAAGGCAAGAAATCAAGTGCTTCGAAATCCATAATCAATCATATACATATTTGAAATTTTGCAAAAAACAGAGGCAATCATTACTCACTGATTTCTGCGAAACAGTTGCTGTTTTTACTTATCAAATAGTTTATGCAATTATCATTAGATCCTTTGTAAAGAATCAATTCCGAAACAAGAGTTGAGAAATTTTAGATTCTGTCAAAACAATCAAATTGTAAAAAACTCAAACTATAAGAGTTTCTTTATAGTTGTTTTAAGATACTCCTATCAAGGTTAGATAGTTGCTGATATTGTTTTACGGGTAGAAAGCATTAGAGGTTGAAATAGATCAAGTTGATCTAAGACTAGGTGTTGTAAGTTCAAGAAAAGCTCTTTTACACTTAGTGGAAAATCTCCTAGTGTGAGGACTGGGCGTAACCCACGGTGGGTGAACCAGGATAAAATCCTTGTGTGGTATTCTCTATCCTATCTCTTATTATCATACTGAATTAATTAAAACATAAATTGATTTTCTAGGTTTTTCAACTAATCAAAGGAACGTTTCTCCGTTTTACTACTAAAACCAATAACGTTTTCCGTTTTCTGTTTTCATAACCAAGATCAATCTTTAGTTATTTTCTTAAGTTTTAACAGGAATTTTTAAAAGGTACATTTACAATTCAAACCCCCCTTTATTGTAAATCGACATTGTTACTTCAGTATATACGTGTTTGACAATAGTTAATTAATTAATAAATAACATTGATGGATTATGAAATTGATTTATCAATTCGAATAAGTTGGATAATTGATTAGCATATGTCTTAGTATCAGATGATCTTGGTTTACTTGATTAATTGATTGAAGTTTTTGTTGCTGATGATTAGTTATTATCATCAACAATTCAAAAATATCAACTTTTTTAGTATGTGTAGCCAAATTAGTATCATATATCATAGTGACCATTTTTGTCATTCTAACCCAGCTATATAAAGAATGTTTAACTTCATATATTGGTCAGGGATTTCATATTATGTAAGTCCAAGGGTTTCATAAATTCTTAAATGTTTGTAACTGTTTAGATAAAAAAAAACATTTTATATATGTTTTAAATGACAACATATATTATAAAATAAAATAATTAAGTTTTGTGAACGAATGATCTACTATTATTATACTGAATTTTATTTAACGGACATGAAATGCATAAGTGAACAAGCAAGAAGTCATCAACAAGTGCATAAGAGTACATTATCAATTATTTATGAAATGGTGTTCTCATTATTAACAAGTTAATTGCATTTTATAAATAGTCATATAGTCGACAAATGAAAAGAATCAACTTTGAAAAATAAATCATTTCAATTATTAAGTCATTTATTAAGTCAATTGTTAAAAGAATGATGGAAAGAACATTCACCAAAAATGTTAGTTATATTTAATTAAAGAACAATTGACAAAATGGCATTTTTAGAATAACAACATTATGTAAATCAATTGGTATTTCACACACGGTATTCCCAACATTTAATGTAAGCAATTAAAAGTCAAGATTTGAAGGCCTACTTGCAAAAACAAAACATTGCAAATTGATCAAACAAAACATTATGATTTATTAAAGATTATTCTGGTTTATCAAGATTATTATGCTTTATCAAATGATCTTTCTAGTTTATCAAAAGATCATTTCTGATTATTAAAAGGATCATTATAGTTCATAAAATAATAGTTTAAACAAACCAAGATCATTCTAGTTTTTTACAACATTCAGTAACAGTCAAACAAATATCATTCTGCGTTTGCGAAAGTATAAGTATGTTTTAACAAGATAATTCTGATAATTTATTCTAAAAATGATAATTAATCAAATCCCATATTTAAAGTGAGATTAAACATCAAGGCAACTCAGGATCAAGTACAAAAGATTAAAATAAGCAAAACAACATCAAAAACCATAACAAGATCAATCCTGATATTGATGTCCTATGAAACAAGTACAATTAGGACAACAAGGATAATACATTGATGTTGCATCTCTGCAGAAAAGCATCATGGGTACAAAGCATAAAAAGAATGACATCAAACAACTGCCAAAAGCTCTCAGACCAACACTCACTAAAAACATAAACGAATAATGTTATGGCTTTACAAAAGAATGTTCTGGTTATTCTTTTTTAAAAAGTATAAAGTTAAAGAGTATCAAGATTGCTCAATCAAATATGAAGCCCATAACTCGAGCTGAATGTCCAAATAAGGAAAACAATATATAGATTGATGACAATATTGATCTCCAAATGATAAAGCTATGAGCAAGGATGCAAGTAGTTGTACATACATTAATTTTGCATAAAATATAATTTGAAATAGTACCAACTGACATTTTCACAGCTCGTTCACTCATTCATTCACGTTTTTCATCAGACTGAAAAAGCAAATACTTATTCGTTTGTCAATAATATATGGACAACTAATATAAACATGTGTTTAATTGCTTAAAATATATTCTGACACTTGGGAAAGGTGTCAACAACTATATTCAGTGTAAATTGAATATTCAAAGCCTTTTATCAGTATTATAAATTGTAAGATCAATTGAAATGTTGAAAGCAATAGTATCAATTTACAATCTACAACACTTGTTCAAGCAATAACAAGTAAACAAGATTTATCAGAGTTAAAATTAAGCCTCTCTTCATTAAATTGTTAGATCATCATTTACTCAGTTTGCCGTTATTCATCTAAACTGTTGAGAAAGTTTCAATATTCGAAACACTTTTATCATATATTATATTTATAAACTCAAGTATATCTTCTATGTTAGATTGAGTGTATTAAAATAAAAATTCATTATAGATGGTGAAATGTCATGTATGTAAAATCATTTATAAGATGAAGGTGGAAGATTGTAATAAATCAATGTGCGATCAAGAGAAAAATATGTGAAAGATAAACATATATGGATTTGAAACACATAGTGAAAATATCGCGATTGTGAGAACTAGACTAACCGAGTTTGATGAACCAAAATACTTTTTGTGTGTGATCTTATATCCATTATTTTAATTATTTCACACACAAATTTACACTTCATTATAAACTATTTGTTTTATTTACTTCTAACATACTTGAACATTTGGACATTCTATTTCAACCAATATTGATATTGAGTTGATTTAAATTAACACATGAATCAAAATTTTAAAAAGGTCACAATTTAAACTCCTATATTTATTGTGATTGACATTGCTACTTCAATAATGTTGTCAATCTAAACCAATTTAGATTTTGTTTGTTTGTGGGTTGCGATTAATTCTAAGAGTTTATAACCATATTATATTCGTCAGTTATATTTCTCTTTATTTTCATATAAATATACTTTTATTATTTATATTCTATTTATGTTATTATAAATGAGAAGCAATGAGTCACAATTTCTACAAAATCAGGTCAATAATTTGTTATCAATAATTAAGGTATGAATGAGATTTGACTCTGGATATATTACGGTATGAATCGTGTCAATAATTTACAACTACCATTAATTGTTATAGATTAAATATGTATTTGGTCATGTGCAATTATAACATTTTTGATTTTGGTCCTCGTAAATTTTTTGTTTGATTACATCCTTGTAACTATAGTTTCATTTAAATAGTTATTTCGCCTTAAATTTCTTTTACAAAAACAATAATATTGTTAATATGTTTTTTGTCACACAAGTATTTGTGAGAATGTATAAGAGAAGTTCTCCTCTCACTTAACAAACAACAACAACAATATTAAAGTACTTTACAATTGCTCATATAATTAACGAGTACCAAAAATATATTTGTAATCCTTCAAAGCTCACATATGAATGCTTCTTCCTCTTCAAATATTAGTGGCCTTCTTGCGTTTTTTCCATGTTATAACCTTAACAACTAATAGACCTTCTCTACTGCAATAATCCCAACGACCGATTAATATAGACCTCTTCAAATTCCACGGCCGATAAAATATAAAGCACAAAATGAATAAAAAACAATGATCAAACATATATTGTTAAAGTTAAATGACATAAATTATAATTTAAGCCTATTATTTTTTAACAAATTTGAAATGCTTTTAGGGAAATTTGATATATATTGTAAATATATCAATGTTCATTTGATTTTTTTACCATTTCATTTACAAGAAAAATATATCAGTATTTCAAATAATATTTAAATGTAAATGAACGACTTTCAACATAAATGTAGTGTCATATTCAAACATAAGAGAATCCTAAACGATTTTACTAAACACCATCTATCTTTATAGTATATATATATTTTTGTTCTCTCACCCACGTCTATAAAATTCCATCAATACCTTTTACATGGTTAACTATCTTCGTTTTGCATTCTTAATATAATTAATTTATATATATTGTCAATGTATAAGTTTGATATTGTGAATAAAATCAAATGATTTAAGTGTCACAATGTCAAACCTTTTATAGATAAAGAGAACAAGACTCACACTAACCATAGACCACACAAGACTTGTTTTCCATAAATTAAATGCCCAATAGCGTGCAAGGAATAAATAAACTTCCATGATTCTCGAGCGTGGGGAACTTCCTCTAGAGAATAACACTCACTCTAGTAAGCATCGCTATTTTCTGCCAATTTTATTTCATTGATAAAATATCCTTTATGATATTTGCGTACGTTAGCGTAGACAATGCTCACGCAAAAGAAATGTTAATTATGCTAATTTTCTCAAACAAACTACCAAATTATTTTTTTCTTCTATATTTTATAATCTTTGAGTAAACAAAGCCAAAATTCAAGTTTTGACAGAAAGCCTCACTTTTATGCTCGACAGGTTATTCCTCCTTCTCAAGGTCGTTAAATGAAACATCCAGATTTTACATACAAATCAATCTATTATAAGAATATATACTTTAATTGTTTAAAGATTTAATTGCCGTTTTAGTTTCCTTATTTTCATAAATTCATGAAAATTGATCCTCCTATTTTAAAATTCGACGGTTTTGATTCATCAATTTGATTTTGTAACTAGTAGTGATGATATAATATATTTTAAATGATATGACATATGATACAATGATGTATAATGACTAATATCCATGAAATTACAATAAAACCCTCTAAAAATTTCATTTCAACTTTTGAAATTATAAATTTTTATAATTTAACTAACGGCATATGAATAATTAAGACATCTAGATGGTTCAACATCATGAGACCACATGTTACGTAATTTAAAATATATTACAATCAATATTTTTTAGATGGTAAAAATGTTAGCGATTGACCGAAATGCTGCTTCGAAATTTTTAAATGAAGGGACTAAAGATGGTGAATTTGAATTGAAATAGTCTAGAACCAAATTGAATAATATATTTCTTAAAATTTATAATATAACATTCAATTGAATTATATATACTTCCATACACTATTATTAAATCCAAACAATAATATTTTCGACGGTTATTAAAAATTAACTAAGATGCAATGTAATTTTCTTTAATTTTCAAGCTTATATAAGTGACTACATTTAAAAAACTTGTCATTTTTAAAGTCACTCATTCAATATCAGATTAAATTGTTTTTGAATTAAATGAATAATATATTATTATTTAATAATAATAATAATAATAATAATTAAATAATTAATAAACAATAATAAATAATAATTAATAGATAATAATAATAATAGTACTGAATATTTATCTACAATTATTTTTTTCGGCTTATAAGTATAAATTTAAAGAAGTACACCCTTAAACTTAAATTTTATATAATTATTTGGACCTATGGTATTAAAAAATTAAAAATTTAGGGGTATTTTGATTAATTTAATTATCTAAAGGTGGGAGGATAGATGTAATAAACAAAAATATATCCTTCCTTCTTGTTTTTTTGGGCATTGGTTTGAGCACAGTCCATGAGAGTCCAATATATATGTCTATACTTTAAAAACTAACACCTTCCTTATTATCATCCTTTTGCCTAAAAAAACTCACAAAAGCATTTTCTACACGCGAATCCACGCTGAATGCGTACACTAACACTATCTAGATGAATGATCTAAAAAAGAGAATCAGGAGAGTAAATAGCAACGCACCGGTGAAACAAAAAGTTCAAATAAGCAAAGTGAGGTCTATGTTCGGTATAAAACTAAAAGACATTGAAGACTTTTGGATATATGAAAAAAGATATTTGTGTGACTATTAAATGTTTGTAACCCTAGCTTGTTTTGTTGTCATCACTCTTTATCTTGTTTTCATTCTATCCTTCAGTCTCTCTGCGGCTGAGGATTCCGAACCCGCGTCTTCGTTTTCTTAGGTAACATAATTTCTTTTATCTTCTCTCTTCCCTTATAATCGATCTATGTTTATTCTGATGATTTTGTTGTTCTTATGATTTCAATACGCATGTTTGTCTTTGTTTTTTATTTAATGATTTTCTTAGGAAACTATACTTTCGATTGAATCGATTTTATTTTGTAAACTTTGACATTTTTAAGTTTTTTTTAACTGATTGTTTTATATATACATAGATCTGATGATTTTGTGTCTGTATCATGTTTTTTATCTGATGATTTTGTGTCTGCATCATGTTTTTTGTGTTGTTCGTTTTGCTTTGATATATCACGAGATCTTGTTAATATTTATTTTTTTATTAACGGGATCTAACAAATTTGTTCTTAATATCTTAATATATTTTTATTTTTATTTTTTTCTGTGCTTGTTTGTATATCTATGTATTTGTTATTTATCTATGTCTGTTAATGTTTTTATTCACCTGTTTGATTTTAACTTATTTGGTTAACCTGTTTTTGAATTGGATATGTTAATAACATTCATAGCTGAATTTGATTCTGTTTTTGATAATATATCTATTCCATGTTTTTCTGGCAATTATTGTGTAATTGAATTTAGTTTGACGTTGGCAATTTGAATCACCTGTTTTTTTTTTTTAATTTTATTTGATTAAGCTTGCAATGAATTATAATATATGATGTTAACAATTTGATGAGTTTACTTGGATGTTATTTTTATGTTGTCTCTGTTCATTTATTATATTATTTTGTTAATTGACGTTTTCTGACTTTTGAAACTTTTGTGAATTTCTGAATTTCAGCTAAGATATCATGGGTAAAGAGAAGTTTCATATCAACATTGTCGTCATTGGACATGTCGACTCTGGAAAATCAACCACCACTGGTCACTTGATCTACAAGCTTGGAGGTATTGACAAGCGTGTCATTGAGAGGTTCGAGAAGGAGGCTGCTGAGATGAACAAACGGTCATTCAAGTCCTGGGTGCTCACAGCTTAAGGCTGAACGTGAAAGAGGTAGTTACCTCGATATGCCTTGTGGAAATTCGAGACCACCAAGTACTACTGCACGTCATCGATGCCCGGACATTCGTGATTTCATTAAGAACATGATTACTGGTACCTCCCAGCTGATTGTGCTGTCCTTATCCAGTGACTCCACCACTGGTGGTTTGAGGCTGGTGATCCTAAGGATGTACAGACCCGTGAGCACGCTCTTCTTGCTTTCACTCTTGGGAGATGAAGCAGATGATCTGTTGTGTAAAAGGTAAATTTCTAATATTTCAATTTATCTGTACAATTAGTATTATTGTTATTATTAATGATTGTTAATTAGACTCTAGGTTAATTTTCTAGATTATCAGTTTTTAACCTATGATCAACATTTATATTACCCCATTTTGTCTAGGTTAATTTGATATAAGTTCATGTATACGTAATTATTGCTTGCATTGTTGGGTACAGATTGTATGAGACATTTAGTTGCTATATATGTTTCATAGAACATGCCAGATTGCCATTACCTCCCAAGTACTCCAAGGCCACCAGGTATTCCTACTGACGAAATATCGTGTTATACGGAAGTTATCTACATACTATGGAAAGATAGGTTCGGTTACAATACCTCCTGTCAAAGAAAAATCCCTTCGTCCAATCTCTGGATTATGAGGAGACAACATGATTGAGACTGAATCCTACCAGACACTATGACTGGTACAAGGGACCATACTCATATTCTTGAGGCTCTTGACCAGTCAACGAGCCTCAAGAGACCTCAGACAACTAGCCTCCCTCAGGCTTCCATTGCAAGATGTAAAAAAAATTACATTGAATTCGAGTAAACGGTATTGGAACTGTTGCCAATAGGGAATCGGTACGTGTTGAGACTGGAGTCATGCAGAGCCCTGGGTGTGATCGTTACCTTTGGCCCTATCCGTGTCTGACAACTGAAGGTTAAGTCTGTTGAAGATCGCACCATGAGGCTCTCACCGAAGCTCTCCCCGGAGACCAGATGGTTGATTCAATGTTAAGAATGTTGCCCAGAAGGATCTCTTCCAAGCGTGGTTTCGTTGCATCCAACTCCAGATGACCCTGCTAAGGAAGCTGCCAAACTTCACTTTCCCAAATCATCATCATGAACATCCCGGACAGATCGGAAACGTTATGCCCCAGTCCTCGACACGGTGTCACACCTCCCACATTGCTGTTAGTTCGCTGAGCTTCTCACCAAGATCGCAAGCGATCTGGTAAGGAACATGAGAAGGAGCACTAAGTTTTGAAGATAGGTGGATGCTGGTCTTGTTAAGATGATTCCAACCAAGCTATGGTTGTTGGAAACTTTCATTCCGAGTATCCACCACTTGGTTCGTTTCGCCGGGAGGGCATGCGCTCAACGTTTGCTGTCAGTTTGTCATCAGAGTGTTGAGAAGAAGGATCCAACTGGAGCCAAGAATCACCAAAGCTGCAGTGAGAAGAGTGATGGTTAGATGCAGAAGGGGATTGCTTTATAGTAGCTTTTATCTTTTAAGAGTCTTAGTTTATTTTTGCCTTTTAATTTCTGCCGTTTTTATGCAGCCAAACTTGCAAAACTGGGTTCTTGATCGGCGATGGTCGACCTTTATTTTGTGGTTGTTTTGATTTTGATGGTACTGTTTTTGAATTAAATTATGAGTCTTGAGAACTTATTTTCAGAGGCACATCTTTATTTTTAATTATGTCTGCTTAATGATGTGTTTTTTAAATTAATGTGCTGTTTTCTGGTTGCTTTTAGTTTATTTTACAAGTTATATTTATTAAAGTAAAATTCATGGTTCCTTTGAATTATTACAATTTATTTGAAGAAAGTGTGATACAAAAGTGTTTGATGGACAAGGATAATTAATGTTTTCTTTGATTTATTACAGTTTTATTTGAAGGAAGTTTGAAAAAATAAAAATATGTAAATATTTCAGTTTTATTTGACAAGTAAAAAATAGAATAAATCCTGATTATTGATTATTACATTTCACATTTAATATTATATCAATGTCATACGAAACAAAATATAATTGAACATCAGCAATGCTTTATTTTTTCTTTAACTTATGTTGTTATTATTAAAAGTTATTGAAAATAAAATGTTCAAATAATATTAAATTTAGAATGACTGAATTCAACACAAATGTTATTTCGATAATCTAATAGTAAAAGAATTCGAAAAATGCTTTTTATTTTATTCTTTCGATTACATTCCAAATGATTACTTAACAATTTCTATCATCGTTATTATAACTAGTTAGGTATATAGGTAAAAATGTCATAAACATCAATCATAAACTTTAGTAATTTTTAAGTCTATTTTCATGAATTTAGTTACTTCAATCTATATTACTTTTAACATTAACTTTCGATAACTCCAATGAGTTTACGTAAAAATTAATTTATTATTAATTTTACTAAAATACTAACAACTTTTGTTAATTAAAAATTCCTTTTAAATACATATAAATCATCTTCAAAAACACACATTACATTACATACATTAAAGTGTCTTATATTTTTTAATTTATTACACCAACTTTATATTATATTAATTTTTACGTATAAAGTAATTTAAATAATTAATTCATTGTGACGTTTTCATTAGATGTTAACAGACAGTTGTTTAAAAACAAATTAAATTTAAAAAATTATATATGTTTGGTTTTTATTACTTTTTCGGTGCCTTATAATAGCCTGTTGAAATATGATTCCTTTTTAATGAGCGAATATTTAACCTATGCTAGTGTAGTCACCAAATATTTTGAACTTATAGGAATATCTAAATAGAAGTAATAGAAGCAATACCAATTCTATCTCTATTAAAGAATGGTGGTTTGACAAATTTAATATTGTTTGGTGGACTAATGATGTTGTTTTGGGTGGAGAACCACGTCCATCTTTTATCTACAAATATATATCAAAGTAAACACGGCAAAACATAGAAAAAGAAAATTCAAATAGATATTCTAAAAATATAATGGATACTTGTCAACTCAAATAGAAAAAATCTGAAATCAAAATGCATATAGAATGACAAAAGAAGAGATATAATGAGAGGGAAGAGCATATGAGAGGATAGATATATAGCGGAGATTCAACTCCCTAATTATGCACATATATGAAAGGAATATGAATACTAATTACTAACTCAAATTGTGGTGAAAAATAATTGTTTTAACAATTATATGATTTTTTATTTCTTTCAAATTTAGAATAATTGCAATCAATGTCTATTGATACTAAAAGGTTGTACTATGAAAAAAGTTTGTGATCCACGTAATATTTGAGGTTTGTAATTC
>PGWS01017344.1:0-12435 GCA_002896235.1 Cicer reticulatum
GGCTTGGCTTATAGCTGTCACCATTGGTCTCCAAATGATTGGGAGACACTCATGATTTTTCTTACTCTTTTCTTGCACAGTATAGGCTTTGCCAGAGCGAGCGCATTTACTATTGTGGTGAATCTTGAGTACATTTCATTCAATGGTTTCTCCTTCTGCATTTCGAACAATCTCGGATTTCTTATACCATATGGTCTATCCTTGTTTTCTTTGACATGGCCTTGTTCCTTCATGGTGAGTTGCAATGTATCCCAGACTTCTTTTGCCAGTTGTGGCATTCATCTACCCTTCACTTTCTTCCCTGCTTAAAGCACATGACAAGAATAATTGAGCTTTAGAGTTTAAGAAGTACCTTAGCTTTATTTCTGCTGTCCAAATCTGCTTCCTTTTTAAGGCAGAATCGATCATCTTGATCAACCCTTTGTGTGGAAATCTCCATCTGTACGATGCGCCACATTCCTGTGTCTTGAATTTTTAAGAACAACTGCATTTTGTTTTTCCAAAAAAAATAGTCTGTGATCCATCAAAGAATGGAGGTCGATTTGAGATTCCTCCTTCAACATGTATTTTTGCTTTCGACGTTCTTCTAGAATCTTTTCTTACACTTGTTTATGTGTTTTTGAACTTTTAAGAGACGAGGCTCTGATACCAATTTAAGTAAACAATGTCATTTACAAGAAAAGGGGGTTTGAATTGTAAATATGCCTTTTTAAAATTCCTGTTACAACTTAAGAAAATAACTCAAGAAGATCTTTTATGAAACAGAAAACGTCGAGAACGTTCTTGGTTTTGTTATAAAACAGAGGAACTTTCTTAATTAGCAGAAATCAGTTGCTATTTTATCTTAAATGATTAATGCAGTATAATAAAAGAAGGAGAAAGGTAAAGAGAATACCACACAAAGATTTATCCTGGTTCACCCAACGTGGTTCGCACGCTTCTTCCATATAACCAAAGGATGTTCACACTGTGAGATTTCCACTAATCGCTTCATGTATATAAATGAAGAACCTTCTTAATCTTACAACACCTAGAATAAATCAACCTTGATGCTATTTCTCTTTCTTAATACCTTTCCACCCAAAAAGCAATCACAACACCTATCTAACCTTGATAGGAAGCAATCTTAAACAAACTATAAGAAACTCTTTATAGTTTGAGTTTTTACAAATGATTGAATTTGACAGAATCTGATATTGCTCAACTCTTGTTTGAGAATAGATTCTTTACAGAGAATTTAATGACAAGTTCGCAGCTGGTATGTGTGTTAGCAGCAATAACAGTTTCGCGAATTGCAGAAAGTGATGTTTGCCTCTGTTTTTGCAGAATTTCAAGCTTTAAGTGTGATTGTATATTGTTGATTACTTACACTTGAATTCTTGCTGAGAACTGAAGATAATGGCCTTCTATTATAGGTTGGAGATGTACTTGAATGAAGGTACAAGAGCTGTTGGAGAAATATGCTTTTTGACTGAACCATTATATTTAGAATAAAAATAATCCTTCTTTGAAAATAGCTTTTGACTTTTTAATGGTTTAGCATTTAAAGCATCTCAGTCATTTCTTTGACGTTTCTTCATTGATCTTAATGGCACATTTCTGCTTGAGTCTTGAGTGTAACTAGAGAAGGTTGGAGAAGATTAGAAACGAATTGCAGACTGAAACAAGAGAGAATGCAAGCTGATGTTATGTGTAGAAAACGAGAATGATTAACGTTCTTGGGTTTTATCAGTTGAACTTCTTTGAGCTTCATAATCATTCTGGAGTTCCCGTTTTTAAATGTTCTGTATTTCCTTTGTTCTTGTCTTGTCATATACCCAGTTTGATCAAGTTTCTTGACATTTGAATTTTGATTCTTAGGTCGTCGTGACTTTTGTCCATCTTTGAACCCTTTGATCTTTGTGATCAAGTATCCTTTTTTAGTCTGGATATTCGTAACTTGTTCCTTGCCGTGTACTTATAGATATGAAAGATTTCCAGAGCAAACTTTTTATTCACATGGATAGAAAAGATTTGACCAACTTGCTGTGATGGATAACTCGGTGAAGCTGAAGATCATTCTCTGTTTATGATGCAGAATGATCTTGTTGTTGTCTTTTCTTGTATTTGCTTGATTCTGCTCTTAATTAAAATCCACTCAACAACACAAGTTAAATTAAATAACATTTAGAATCATAATTAACATTCTTAATTAACCTTTGTTTATTTTCATCAAAACTTTTAAAATAGAGAGTTTTGTCTCAACAAATGTTCTTTGACATGTGATAGGCGGTACTTTACAATTTACGTTCTTTTAGAAAACCGTGCAGACCCGTGATAGGTGCACCTCGGTAAACGATACGGCCCGTGATAGACAGTACGTTTATGGTTTACGCTTTTTAGTAAAATCGTGCAGATCCGTGATAGGTGGCACCTCGTAATTGGTACTTTGGGCCTGCGATAGGCGGTACAATTATGATTTACGGGCCCTCGAGGAGGGTTTTGGTTTGGAATTCCGAGTCCATGCATTTTGGCATATACGCATTGCATTAGGGTGCTTGGCACACGAGTCGTGTTTGAATCAAGTATATGATTGAGTGGTTTGAATTGGAATTGTTGTGGTAATTGTGTTGGAATTGCTAGTGTTATGATTGATTAGCGTGTGTGAGTTGCGATGGATTGTAAAAACCATTTCGAAAACCATTTCGTCGTGGTGATTGTGTGGGATTTGCTAAGTGTTAAGTTTTGGAGTTATGTGTGAGTGTGTTTTTGAATAATTATGTGTTTTTGGAAGAATAAGAAGGAAATCAATTTTCCCAATCGATTGGATGAGTCGCCAGAAGTTCACTATTTTAACCTAATCGATTTGCCAATCGATTGTATAAATATGTTTCTTTCAAATCTTTAAAGAATCGATTTGGAAATGATTGGCAGAGAGGTAGGAACTCAGCAAAACTGCCAAAATTGATTTGGAAATCGATTTGGGCAACACAGGAACTTCAGAAAACTGACAAATCGATTTAGAAACGTTTGTCATGTAGGAACTCAGCAGAACTGATCAAATCGATTTAGCAATCGATTGGCTCACTAGAATCCTTATTTTGAGTTAGATATCGAATGCTCAATGATTTATCAAGCTTTGGTCAGTTATGTTATTACTTAATGGTTTGAGAACTTCTTTTGATTTCATTTTAATTAGCAAGCATTGCATGAACTTTAGCATATGAGAAATCCTTTTAAGGTGCATGCTTATTAAAGGTTATTTGTGCATTTATAAAACTTAATATTATGTGTTATCTGTTAATTTCGTTGGTGACCCTTTACAACTATTGTGAAATCTGAGGCTTTGCCCCTGCAGATGAGAGCCAGGACGATCCTACCGGTTCGTACCTCGGATGGAATGCTTGACTGGAGCTACGTTAGGAGGATCTCACGGGAGGGCGTGGAAGATCACTCAGGGTTGTATAGTTTTTGGTAGGATGATCAAATAGGTTGATGTAAGGGACTAGACGTCCTTCTTTTTGGTGGAGTATTTTAATTTGAAAACTGTACTTATACTAATATTGTTCAGTTTGACATCTTATTGAATGGGTTCATGTCCATTTGTTGTTGTGTAAATGCTTTGGATTTATATTTGGAGAAACTTTTCCGCTGCTTGTGAATTATAATGACTCAATTATTTATCCAAAGGCATTTCTTATTTATTTCTCTGTTTTAGTTTAATGTTCTTTTGGAAAAAAAAATATATACCCTCGCTTTGAAAATGGGGTGTTACATTGTGGTATCAGAGCTTTGGTTTGGTTTTCTTTGGGGGCTGTGGAGGCCTTAGTTATAGATGTAGGTCATCTATAATTAGGAGTTATATCTGATCATGTGTCGGTTTAGGGGGTTGAGTTGTCAGGTCCGCTATAATTATACGTGTTAATTGTGGTCGGAAGCTAGTTGGAATTATTGAAGTAGTGTTAGAATCTACTTGATGATGGTTTTATAGGAAAACCACTGGCCGCCAAGAAGAATGACGCTCTGAGAGCCAATGCTAATAGGGATGATCAATGGCGGAAGCTTATGATAACATGGCTGCTTCTGTGCTGCACAGACTGCTGCCAAGCTCAATGTGATCTTGAAAAGAGGGGAAGAGAGATCCTGCTGCAGAGTCAAGAGGATTAGAAGATTTCGTCTACCAATCCTCCCAATTTAAAGGGGATGAGAATCGGAGAGGCGAATCAATGGATCCCAAGAAGTGGAGAAGATCTTCGAAATGATTAACTGTCAGGCGGAGTGAAGGGTCAACATTGCCACTATATTCTATTCGGGGGATGCTGATACTGGTGAGGAGTGCAAGATTGTTGATGAGATCAGCTCACGAGGAGTGAACTGGGAATCATCAAAAGGACAGTTTTAGACAAATACTTCCTGATGAGTACCAGACTAGCTGGGTGATGATTTTCTGAAAATTCATCAGGGGAACAATGAACCGTGGGCGAACATGCTGCTAGTTTGAAATCGCTATCGAGGCATTTCAGGTTTTTCCGTGAAGAGATTGATGAACCATTCATGTGTCATCGTTTCCAAGACAGACTGAAGTATGAGATTCAAGACTCCGTCTTACCCTTGGGAATTCAACGTTTCCAGGTTCTTGTGGAAAAATGTAGGGAAGTTGAGGATATGAAGAATAAGAGGGCTAGCCGAGGAGGGAATTTTAATTCAGGAGGCCCTATTCGGGTAAATTTTCAGAACAAGGGAAAGCAAGTTGCTAAACCTTATGATCGACCACGAACTAACAACGGTGGGCAGAATCGCCCAGGGAACCAGAATTTTGGGAGACAACTGGGACGAGTGGTTCGATGTTTCCGATGTGGGGAAGAGGGACATTATGCTAACGCTTGTACCCCTAATACTCTCACCTGCTACAATTGTCAGAAGCCAGGACACATGGCAAAGGATTGCACGGCTCCGAAGGTAGAACCCGTTGTGAATGTAACTAGGGCTACTCACCTAACTGCTATAGGACAATTATTGCGTCTGAGGCTGAGAGGGGAATCCATTCTGGTAGATCTGATTCCACGTGACTGCGAGAGTAGGTAAACACTCTACTGCACTCTTTGCTCGGGGGCAACCATTCCTTCATTGCTATGGGATTGTGTGAATCGCTTGAAGTTATTGTGTCTGCTTTACCTTTGATTTGGTTGTTTCCACAGCACCTGCTAAGACTTTAACAGGTAAATTCTGCATGTTTACATTGTCAAATGACTATTCAGAATAGGATTTCTTGGTTAATCGATTTGTTTACCGCTACAATCACTCGAGGTCATCCTCGGTATGATTGGATGTCTTACCATTATGTGTCTTGGATGTCTCGTAAATTGTTCTTTTCCCCGAACCAGGAGTGTTAAAGTATTTAAGCCGCTAACAAACTTCGAGTGTCGCTAAGTGAAGGGGACTCATGACGTTTTGTCTCTGCTAATGTGGAGGCAAAGATAAATGTGAACATAGAAGAGTGATGCTTGTCAATGAGTACCGGGATGTATTTCAACGAAATTCCAGGATTGCACCAGTAAAGAGGAAGTGGAATCCTTCATTGACTTACACCCAGGAACGGGACCTATTCAATGGCACCATATTGAATGTCGCCATTGGAATTAAATTGAGTCAAAAGCCAATTGAAGCGTTGTTGAGAGGAAATCCATTAGACCAAGTGTATACCATGGGAGCCTCCAGCTTTGCTAGTTAAGAGAAGACGGAAGCTCGCGCTTATGTGTGGATTATAGACACTTAATAAGGCAACTTAAGAATCGTTACCTTGCCACGCATCGATGATTTAAGGATCATTTGAGAAGGCCCGCGATAATTTTGAAGATTGACTTGAAGTCAGGTTACCATCAGATTCGAGTAAGGAAGGAGATATTCAGAAAATTGCTTTCAGAACCCGTTATGGACATTATGAATACCTGGTTAGCCCGTTTGGAGTTACCAATGCACCAGCAATTTTCATGGGACACAGAACAGAATCATTAGTCGTTCCTTGATAAAATTTGTTGTGGTGTTCATTATGATATATAAATTTACTCGAGAACTGAGGAAGAGCTGGGGAACACTTACTCAAGTTCTGAGATTTTACGCGAAAACGTGTATGCAATTTTGTCTCGAAGTGTGAGTTTTGGCTTAGAAAAAGTGAACTTCTTAGGGACATGTGATAACCAGAGGAAATCCGCTGTAGATCCGGCTAAGATTGAGGCGGTTCTTGCTTGGAAAACAAACCTCGACTGTCACTGACATAACGAAGCTTTGTAGGACTGGCAGGGTACTCAGGAGGTTTATTGAAGTTTTGCTTTAAGATTGTGGCTCCCATGACACAACTACCAAAAAAGATCAAACGTCGCACGGACGGAAGAAGTGTGAGGAAAATTTTCAATTACTATAGAGAAATTGACGACCTCACCAGTATTGGTATTACTGCAATCAGAAGAACCCTATGAATTATTGTGATGCACTCTCACCAAGGGTTGGGATGTGTTCTGAATGCAACACAAGAAAGTTGTGGCTTATGCCTCAAGAACAATTGAAGATCACGAGAGAAACTATCCTACTCATGATTGGAGCTTGTCGCGGTGTTTTTGCATTGAAGATCTGGAGGCACTATTTATATTGGGTGCACGTTCACCGTGTTCAGCGACCATAAGTTTGAAATATTTGTTTGATCGAAAGAGTTGGAACATGCGCCAAAGACGATGGATGAGACTCTCTAAGGATTTTGATTCACACTGCAGTACCACCCCTCGGAAGGCAATGTAGTGGCTGATGCGTTGAGTAGAAGAAGTGTATCGTGTCTTCAACAATATGGCTAGACAACAAGATGTGGGAAGATTTTAGAGACCTAACATTGAACGTAGAGTTTTGGCACCTGGAATTTTGAAATTCGGAATGATAAGATTCGAGTGGACTACTTGAAGACATTGCAAATTCTCAAGATGATGTCTAATACAAGAAAAGAGGAACCTGATAGTGCAAGGAAGACAACAGAGTTCAAGATTGGATCAGATAATATTTTGCGATGTAATGTAGGATTTGTGTACAGGATTCAGATATGAGGAAAACAATCTTAGAAGAGGCTCATAAGAGCAAAGTTGAGTATTCATCCTGGAGCAACAAAGATGCTACCAGGATTGAGGCAAGAATTATTGGTGGCCAGGAATGAAGAAACATGTGGCGGAGTATGTATCAACTTGTCTAACTTGTCTAAGGCGAAGGTGGAACATCAGCGACCTGTTGGGATGTTGCAACCTTTAGATATACCCGAATAGAAGTGGGACAGCATTTCCATGGATTTCAAACTGGATTGCCAAAACAAGGAGAAAGAATGATTCTAATATGGTGATAGGGATCGCTGACTAAATCCGCTCACTTTTTGCGGTAAGGACCACCTATAAGGTAGATCAGCTAACAGAGATACATTGCTGAAATGTGAGGTTACACGGGGTACCATCGAGTGTTGTATCAGACCGTGATCCGAATGTCTCACATTTGGTAGCGTGCACGACCGCGTTGGAACGAACACGAATGAGTTCAGCTTACCATCCACAACGGATGGACAGACTGAAGGACGAATCAGTCCCTGGAAGATCTATTGAGAGCATGTGTTTTAGATGATAGAGGAAGTTGGATTATGTACTTCCGTTGATTGGTTCACCTACAACAATAGTTTCCACGCAAGTATTGGAATGGCACCATATGAGGCTTTATATGGCGCAAGTGCCAAACGCGCTTGTGTTGGTATAAGGACGGTGAAAATATGATGTCGGACGAGATGGTGCAACAAACACGGCTAAGGTAAGGAAGATCAAGGAGAAAAATGCAGACTTCACAGGTATCGTCAGAAGAGTTACGCGGACAAGCGTCGCAGACTTTTGAAATTCGAACAAGGTGATATGTATTTCTGAGAGTCACACCACTACTGGAGTAGGTAGAGCCTTGAAATCGAAGAAGTTGACCCGAAATTCATTGAACCATATCAGATTTCTGCACAATTGGACAGTTGCTTATCGGATGCATTGCCTCCGATACTGTCCAATATTCATGACGTGTTTCATGTGTCACAGTTGAGGAAATTATCTTGCAGATCCATCTCATGTGATCGAACCAGACACATCCAACTGAAGGATAACTTGTCATTCGAAGTACACCTGTGAGAATTGATGACAGGAAGATTAAGCGGTTGAGGACCAAGGATGTTTCATTGGTCAAGGTGAATGGGAACCCAATTACTGGGGATGCGACTTGGGAACTGAGAGCAAGCAAGATGAGAAAGAACAACACCCAGAGTTATTTATCGACGCATAGTTTCGAAGACGAAACTAATTTTAGGGTAGTAATGTAAGAACCATAATTTTTAAAGTTATACTTAATGTATTTGTGTATTTTTGATATTGGCTCGGAGACTTTTAGCCAAAGTATTATAATTGGAGTTTAAATTGATCAAAGATATTGTGATGCCGTTTAGATTACTCGTCGATAAATAAATTTAATTAAGTGCGGTGAATCCTTTACGGAGAATTAATGCGTTACGGGTGAATGGATAATTTAACAATATCTAGATATTTGTTAAGTATAATGATATATATATATATATATTTGTTATAAATAATATTATATATATATATATATTTATAATGTTGTTTGGAGGGAAAAAGAAACGAAATTAGAAGGAAGGAAAAGGAAAGAAAAGATATAAAAGGAAGAAAGGAAATAGAAAGGAAGGAAACAAAGAAATGAAAGAAAGAAAATCCAGAAATCCATCTTCTTCCTCTACTGCCTCTCGCGAAAACCATTCTTCTTCTTCTTGGTTTGTTTCTTTTTCGTTCCTTTTCTTTCAGATTAGAAACCCAAGGTTTGGTGAGTGTGGAGAGAAGATTATTCAACTTCATTCTTCTTGTTTGATTCGAAACGAAGAAAACGGTGTTATGGATTTCAAACCGTCAAACACAAACCTCCCCGTTTCATCTAGATCTAAGCTCGTTTCACGAAGAGATATAAGGGAAAGTTGCTCACCACCACACTACGGTGCAGTGAACAAACTTTGGAAGCGACGTCGCGAGCGGAGATTTTACCAGTTTACTCGCGTACCGGAAACGCACGTTAAGCTAACGTTAAGGTAAGGGCTCCTTCCAAACTTATAGTTCATTTAGGGACTTATCTGTAGTTGTGTGGAAAGGAATTTGTTTAGGGTGAATGTATTGATTAAGGAAAATGAATCTAAGGTTCTGTGGTAAAATCTTAGAGTTAGGTTTGACGATATTGATGGATGGTTCGTGGAAAATGAACTTAACTCATTTGTGTATGATTATGAGTAAATGAAATTTGATGTTATGAGTGTTATGTTATGTGATTGTGTTCGTCGATTTGACGGGTCTAAGTTAATACCGATGAAACTTGATGTGTTTGTTGTGGATTGGTGAATGAATTTGATAATATGTTTGAGTTGGCTTTTGTTGTGGAATTTGAAACCATAGAGTTAAACAGTATTAAAAATGGAATCTTTTGATTCTCGGTTTAACTAATGTTTTTGTTTTGAAAATCGTTTAAGTTAAATGAAGTATTAAGAATTGGAATCTCTAATGTCTTGTTACTTAATATTCGTTTGTGAAATCGTTTAAGTTAAAAGAGTAATTAAGAATGGGGAATCTCTTAATATTTCTATTTACTTAAAAGTTGTTTGAAATCGTTTAAGTTCAAAGAGTATAAGAATGAGATCTCTATATTTTCTGTTGCTTAACCTTTGTTGTGAAAATCGTTTAAGTTAAATGAGTATTAAAAATGGGGAATCTTGTAATATCTGCATTTGCTTAACGATTGTTGTGGATGGAGTCAGTATAGGCTCATGCATTTCATGCTTTTGTAAATCGTTGCAGACCGTGATAGGTAGCACCTTGATAAATAGTACTTGGTCTGTTGATAGGCGGTACATTTATGATTTACGTTTTGAAAATCGTGCATGACCCGTGATAGGTGGCTCGATAAACGAACGGGCCCCGTGATAGCAGTACGTTTATGGTTTCGCTTTTTTGTAAATTGTGCAGACCCGTGATAGGTGCACTTGGTAAATAGGTTCTTTGGCCTGGATAGGCGTCACATTATAATTTAACGTTCTTTTTAGTAAACCGTGTAGACCCGTGATAAGGTGGCCACCTCGGTAAACGATACGGGCCCGTGATAGACAGTACGTTTATGGTTTACGCTTTTTTCGAAATCGTGCAGACCCGTGATAGGTGGCACCTCGGTAAATTGGGTACTTTGGCCTGCGATAGCGGTACAATTATGATTTACGGCCCTTCGAGGAGGTTTTTGGTTTGGAATTCCGATCCTGCATTTGGCATATATGCATTGCATTAGGTGCTTGCACACGAGTCGTGTTGAATCAGTATATGATTGAATGATTTGAAATTGGAATTGTTGTGGAATTGTGTTGGAATTGCTAAGTGTTAGTATTGATTAGCGTGTGTGAGTGCGATGGATTGTAAAACCATTTCGAAAACCATTTCGTCGTGGTGATTGTGTGGGATTTGCTAAGTGTTAAGTTTGGAGTTATGTGTGAGTGTGTTTGATTTAATTTATGTATTTTGGAAAATGAAGAAGGGAAATCGATTTCCCAATCGATTGGATGAGTTGCAGGAAGTTCACTATTTTAACCTAATCGATTTGCCAATCGATTGTATAAATATGTCTTTCAAAATCTTTTAAGAAATCGATCTGGAAAATCGATTGGCAGAGAGGTAGGAACTCAGCAAAACTACCAAAATCGATTTGGAATCGATTTGGCAACACAGGACTCAGAAAAAACTGACAAATTGATTTAGAAATCGATTGGTCATGCAGGAATTCAGCAGAACTGACCAAATCGATTTGGCAATCGATTGGCTCACTAGAAGTCCTTATTTTTGAGTTAGATAATCGATTGCTCAATGATTTATCAATGTTTGGTCAGTTATGTATTACTTAATGGTTTGAGAACTTCTTTTTGATTTCATTTTAATTGGCAAGCAGTTTGCATGAATTTAGCATATGAGAAATCCTTTTAAGGTGCATGCTTAGTTGAAAGTTATTTTGTGCATTTAAAACTTAATGTTATGTGTTATCTGTTAATTTCGGTGTGAACCCTTTACAACTATTGTAAATCTGGGCTTGTGCCCTCAGATGAGAGCCAGGACGATCTACGATTGTACCCTACGAATGGGGATGCTGACTGGAGCTACGTTAGGAGGATCTCACGGGCGCGTGGAATCACTCAGGGTGTATAGTTTTTGGTAGGATGATCAGATTAGGTGGATGATGTAATAGGGACTAGACGTCCTTCTTTTTGGGGTTGGAGTATTTTTAATTGGAAACTGTATTTTATACTAATATTGCAGTTTGACATCTTATTTGAATGGGTTCCATGTACCATTGTTGATGTGTAAATGCTTTGGATATTATATTTGGAGAAACTTTTCCGCTGCTTGTGAATTATAATGACTCAATTATTTATCCAAAGGCATTTCCTTATTTATTTCTCTGTTTTAGTTTAATTTCTTTTGGAAAAAAAAATATACCCTCGCTTTGAAAATTGGGGTGTTACAATTTTCTTCGCACACACAATGTTGCGATGACCAAGATTGCCACTGACGTCGTTGTGAAATTAAATTGTTATATACTCTATTTAATCTTAAAAATAAAAAATAAAAATTGTAGTTGATCTTAATTTAGATTAACTACATTTTTTTTATGTAATTAGAGTGAGTATAACTATAAAATATTTGTTGTATAAAAGGATGAACTGATAACTATATTAATAAAGTGATTGTATTTACAGCTTAAAAAAGCCTTAATATTTATATTAATTAAGAGAGGAGACTTAGGCTGGTATATTTTTTACTACAGTTAATATTTTGGGGCAGGGAATTCTATATCCTAGGAGCCTAGCCCCCTGGAAAATTGTAGAGAGTATCACTCATCTTGTATTTCTTGTTCTATTTCAATTCAATAAATTTCCCCTTAATTTAACTTTCAATATTAATCCTGTCTTATCACCTACCTACTCATTATTCGGGAGGTGAATATAAAGCACCCAAGTATGTTATTATAGACCTACATGTTACATCCTCGCAATTAAGTTTGGAAGATCCAAACCTTTCCTTTAGAGTGGAATATAAACGTGGTAAAAACCTATAAGAGAAGACTCTAACATCCCAACTATTTGAAAGACTCTCCGAACTCCAACCAGACAACCATATATAGAAGGATTAATCTCATTTAATGATGTTGGAAATCACTTATGAGTCCGCGTGAAGCCCTGCTGACTTTAAAGCCTCCACGTATAGCAGAGAAAGACCTCACATCACTCTCAAATTTATGCACATAAACGTGCACCTATAATATAATGTAGAGAAGTCACACACTCACCTAACATAAACTCAACAAAACAAT
>PGWS01017346.1:0-10024 GCA_002896235.1 Cicer reticulatum
AGTGGTTTGAATTGGAATTTGTTGAATTGTGGAATTGCTAAGTGTTATTATGAATTAGCGTGTGAGTGCGATGGACTTGTAAATACCATTTCGAAAACCATTTCAGTCGTGGTGATGTGTGTGGATGGATTTGCTAAGTGTAAGTTTGGAGTTATGTGTGAGAGTGTTTGAATTAATTTATGATATATTGGTAGTTTAAGAATAAGCAAGGCTGAAATCGATTTTCCAAATCGATGCTGGTACAATCGAGTTGCAGGAAGATTCACTATATTTTAATCCCTTAATCGAATGTGCCAATCGAGTTGATCAACATTAATATAGTCTTAGTCAAAATCTTTAAGACAATCGATTCGAAATCGATTGGCAGAGAGACAGGAACGATAGCAAAAACTGCCGAAAAATCGATATTGGAAATGACCAACACATTAAGGACGCAGAAAAACTGACAAAATCGATTTAGAAATCGATTTGGTCATGTAGGAACTAATAGCAGAACATGATCAAATCGACTATTGGCAATCGATTTGAGCTCACTAGAAGTCCTTTATTTTGTAGTCTAGATAGTATCGATTGCTTAATTGATCATATATCAATGTTGATCCCCCATCTTTTGTCAGTTATGTATATACTTAATGGTTTTGAGACTTTACTTCTGTTTTGATCTTCACCTATTAATAATTAGAGGCATAGCATTTGGCATGAACTTTGAGGCAATATGAGAAGATCCCTTTAAGGTGCTAGTGCTTAGTTGTAAAGGTTATTTTGTCGCATTCAAACTTAATGTAATGTGTTATCTGTTAAATTTCGGTTGTGACCCTTTTACAGACTATTGTTGACCTCTAGGCTTTGCCCTCAGATGAGTGAGCACAGGACGATCCTACCGGTTCGGTACCCTAACGGATGGAAATGCTTGACTGGAAGCTACGTTAGAGGATCTCACGAGCGCGTGTGAGATCACTCAGGGTGTATAGTTTTTTGGTTAGGATGATCAAAATAGTTTGATGTATAGGTGACTAGACGTCCTTCTTTTGGCGGTTGGAGTATTTTAATTTGGAAAACTGTACTTATACCTTAATATTGTCAGTTTGACTCTTATATTGAATGGCTCCAGTACAGTTTGTTGTTGTGTAAAATGGCTTTGGATTTATATTTGGAGAAACTTTCCGCTGCTTGTGAATTATAATGACTCAATTATTTATCCAAAAGCATTTCCTTATTATTCTCTGTTTTAGTTTAATTCTTTTGGAAAAAAAAACTAAACCATCGCTTTGAAAATTGGGGTGTTACATTGTGGTATCAGAGCTTTGGTTTGGTTTTCTTTGGGGGCTGTGGAGCCTTAGTTATAGATTGTAGGTCAACCTATAAGTTAGGAGTTATTATCTGATCATGTGTCGGTTTAGGGGGTTGAGTTGTCAGGTCCGCTATAATTATTACGTGTTAATGTGGTCGGAAGCTAGTTTTGGAATTATTTGAAGTAGTGTTAAGACTCTACTTGATGATGGTTTTATAGGAAAAACCATGCCGCTAAGAAGGAATGACGCTCTGAGAGCCAATGCTAATAGGGATGATCAAATGGCGGAAGCTATGAATAACATGGCTGCTTCTGTTGCTGCACAGACTGCTGCCAAGACTCAATGTGATCTTGAAAAGAGGGGAAGAGAGATCCGTGCTGCAGAGTCAAGAGGATTAGAAGATTTTCGTCGTTACAATCCTCCCAAGTTTAAGGGGGATGAGAATTCGGAGAAGGCGAATCAATGGATCCAAGAAGTGGAGAAGATCTTCGAAATGATTAACTGTCATGCGGGAGTGAAGGTCAACTATGCCACTTATATGCTATTGGGGGATGCTGAGTACTGGTGGAGGAGTGCAAGATTGTTGATGAGATCAGCTCACGAGGAGGTGAACTGGGAATCATTCAAAAGGAAGTTTTTAGACAAATACTTCCTGATGAGTACCAGGACTAAGCTGGGTGATGATTTTCTGAAACTTCATCAGGGGAACATGATCGTGGGCTAATATGCTGCTAAGTTTGAATCGCTATCGAGGCATTTCAGGTTTTTCCGTGAAGAGATTGATGAACCATTCATGTGTCATCGTTTCCAAGACAGACTGAAGTATGAGATTCAAGACTCCGTCTTACCCTTGGGAATTCAACGTTTCCAGGTTCTTGTGGAAAAATGTAGGGAAGTTGAGGATATGAAGAATAAGAGGGCTAGCCGAGGAGGGAATTTTAATTCAGGAGGCCCTATTCGGGTAAATTTTCAGAACAAGGGAAAGCAAGTTGCTAAACCTTATGATCGACCACGAACTAACAACGGTGGGCAGAATCGCCCAGGGAACCAGAATTTTGGGAGACAACTGGGACGAGTGGTTCGATGTTTCCGATGTGGGGAAGAGGGACATTATGCTAACGCTTGTAGCCCTAATACTCTCACCTGCTACAATTGTCAGAAGCCAGGACACATGGCAAAGGATTGCACGGCTCCGAAGGTAGAACCCGTTGTGAATGTAACTAGGGCTACTCATCCTACTGCTAGAGGACGCATTTATTGCGTGAGTGCTGAAGAGGGGAATCCATCTGGTAATCTGATTCAACGTGACTGCGAGATTGCAGGTAACACTCTAACTGCACTCTTTGACTCGGGGGCAACCCATTCCTTCATTGCTATGGATTGTGTGAATCGCTTGAAGTTATCTGTGTCTGCTTTACCTTTTGATTTGGTTGTTTCCACACCTGCTAAGACTTTAACAGTAAATTCTGCATGTTTACATTGTCAAATGACTATCAAATATGAGATTTCTTGGTTAATCTGATTTGTACCGCATACAAATCACTCAGAGGTCATATCCCTCGGTATGGATTTGGATGTCTTACCCCATTTATGTTGATCTTGGATTGTGCTCGTAAATTGTTCTTTTCCCCGAACCAGGATTGTTAAAGTACTTAGCCGCTAACAAACTGATCGAGTGTCGCTAAGTGGAAGGGACTCGTATGGATGTTTTGTCTCTGGCTATTGTGGAGGCAAGGTAATGTGAACATAGAAGATGTGATGCTTGTCAATGAGTACCGGGATGGTATTCCAACGGAATAAATTCCAGGATTGCTACCAGTAAGAGAAGTGGAATTCTCATTGACTTACACCAAGAAACGAGACCTATTTCAATGGCACACATATCGAATGTCGCCATTGGAATTAATGAGCTCAAAAGCAAATTGGAAAGACTTGTTGGAGAGGAAATTCATAGACCAAGTGTATCACCATGGGGAGCTTCCATCTTTGCTAGTTAAGAAGAAGGACGGAAGCTCGCGCTTATGTGTGGATTATAGACAGCTTAATAAGGCAACTATTAAGAATCGTTATCCTTTGCCACGCATCGATAATTTAATGGATCAATTGAGAGGGGCCGCGATATTTTCGAAGATTGACTTGAAGTCGGGTTACCATCAGATTCGAGTAAGGGAAGGAGATATTCAGAAAATTGCTTTCAGAACCCGTTATGGACATTATGAATACCTGGTTATGCCGTTTGGAGTTACCAATGCACCAGCAATTTTCATGGACTACATGAACATAATCTTTAGTCTGTTCCTTGATAAATTTGTTGTGGTATTCATTGATGATATATTAATTTACTCGGGAACTGAGGAAGAGCATGGGGAACACTTACGTCAAGTTCTTGAGATTTTACGCGAGAAACAGTTGTATGCCAATTTGTCGAAGTGTGAGTTTTGGCTAGAAAAAGTGAACTTCTTAGGACATGTGATAACCCAGGAAGGAATCGCTGTAGATCCGGCTAAGATTGAGGCGGTTCTTGCTTGGAAACAACCTCAGACTGTCACTGACATACGAAGCTTTGTAGGACTGGCAGGGTACTACAGGAGGTTTATTGAAGGTTTTGCTAAGATTGTGGCTCCATTGACACAACTTACCAGAAAAGATCAACCGTTCGCACGGACGGAGAAGTGTGAGGAAAATTTTCAATTACTAAAGAGAAAATTGACGACCTCACCAGTATTGGTATTACTGCAATCAGAAGAACCCTATGAAGTTTATTGTGATGCATCTCACCAAGGGTTGGGATGTGTTCTGATGCAACACAAGAAAGTTGTGGCTTATGCCTCAAGACAATTGAAGATTCACGAGAGAAACTATCCTACTCATGATTTGGAGCTTGTCGCGGTTGTTTTTGCATTGAAGATCTGGAGGCACTATTTATATGGGTGCACGTTCACCGTGTTCAGCGACCATAAAAGTTTGAAATATTTGTTTGATCAGAAGGAGATTGAACATGCGCCAAAGACGATGGATGGAGACTCTCAAGGATTTTGATTTCACACTGCATACCACCCTCGGAAGGCAATGTAGTTGGCTGATGCGTTGAGTAGAAGAAGTGTATCGGTGTCTTCCAACAATTATGGCTAGACAACAAGAGTTGTGGGAAGATTTAGAGACCTGACACTTGAACGTAGAGTTTTGCACCTGGAATTTGAAATTCGAATGATTAAAGATTTCGAGTGGACTACTTGAAAGACATTTTGCAAATTCTCAAGATGATTGTCTAATACAGAAAAGAGGACCTGGATAGTGCAAGGGAAGACAACAGAGTTCAAGATTGGATCAGATAATATTTTGCGATGTAAGGTAGGATTTGGTGTTACCAAGAATTACAGATATGAGGAACAATCTTAGAAGAGGCTCATAGAGCAGTTGAGTATTCATACTGGAGCAACAAAGCATGTACAGGATTTGAGGAGGTCAGAATTATTGGTGGCCAGGAATGAAGAAACATGTGGCGGAGTATGTATCAACTTGTCTAACTTGTCATAAGGCGAAGGTGGAACATCAGCGACCTGTTGGGATGTTGCAACCTTTAGATATACCCGAATAGAAGTGGGACAGCATTTCCATGGATTTCATAACTGGATTGCCAAAAACAAGGAGAAAGAATGATTCTATATGGGTGATAGTGGATCGACTGACTAAATCCGCTCACTTTTTGCCGGTAAGGACCACCTATAAGGTAGATCAGCTAACAGAGATCTACATTGCTGAAATTGTGAGGTTACACGGGGTACCATCGAGTATTGTATCAGACCGTGATCCGAAGTCTCACATTTTTGGGTAGCGTTGCACGAAGCGTTGGGAACGAAACTACGATTGAGTTCAGCTTACCATCCACAAACGGATGGACAGACTGAAAGGACGAATCAGTCCCTGGAAGATCTATTGAGAGCATGTGTTTTAGATGATAGAGGAAGTTGGGATTATGTACTTCCGTTGATTGAGTTCACCCTACAACAATAGTTTCCACGCAAGTATTGAATGCAACCATTGAAGGCTTTTATATGGCGCAAGTGTCAAACGAGCTGTTGTTGGTAATAAGGGTGGTGAAATATGATTGTCGACCGGAGATGTGTCTAACAAACACGGGTAAGGTAAAGAAGATCAGGAGAAAATGAAGACTTCACAGATCGGTCAAAAGAGTTACGCGGACAAGCGATCGCAGACTTTTGAATTCGAACAAGTGATCATGATATTTCTGAGAGTCACACCCCTAATGAGAAGTAGAGAGCCGTGGAATCCGAAGAAGTTGACTCCGGAAATTCATTGAACCTATCAGATTTCTGCACGAATTGGACCAGTTGCTTATCTCGATTGCCATGCCTCCGATACTGTCCAATATTCATGACGTGTTTCATGTGTCACAGTTGAGGGAAACTCTTCCAGATCTATCTCATGTGATTCGAACCAGACACAATCCAACTGAAGATAACTTTCATTCGAAGTACCACCTGTTGAGAATTGTGATGGAAGATTAAGCGGTTGAGGACCCAAGGATGTTTCATTGGCTCATGAATTTGGAACCCATTACTGGGGATGCACGGGAACTGGAGAGCAAGATGAGAGGAACAACACCCAAGTTATTTATCTGACGCATAGTTTCGAGGACGAAACTAATTTTAGGGGTAGTAATGTAAGACCATAATTTTAAAGTATACTGTATGTATTTTTTTGTGTATTTTTTGATATTGGCTCGGAACCTTTAGCAAAGTTATTATTAATTTGGAGTTTAAATGATCAAAAAAGATATTGTGATGCCGTTCTAGAATACTCGATCGATAAATAAATTAAATTAATACGGTGAATCCTTTACGGAGAATTTAATGAGTTACGGTGTGAAATGGTAATTAAACAAATATCTAGATATTTGTTTGAGATATTTGTTAAGTTTATAATTAATATATATATATATATATCTATATATATTTATAATGTTTGTTTGGAGGGAAAAAGAAAGGAAATTAGAAGGAAGGAAAAGGAAAAGAAAAAGATATAAAAAGGAAGAAAGGAAATAGAAAGGAAGGAAAAACAAAGAAATGAAAGAAAGAAAATCCAGAATTTCCATCTTCTTCCTCTACTGCCTCTACGCGAAACCCATTTCTTCTTCTTCTTGGTTTTGCTTTCTTTTTCGTTCCTTTTCTTCAAGATTAGAAACCCAAGGTTTGGTGAGTGTGAGAGAGAAGATTACTCAACTTCATTCTTCTTGTTTGATTCGAAAACGAAGAAAAACGGTGTTATGGATTTCAAAACCGTCAAACACAAACCTCCCCATTTCATCTAGATCTAAGCTTCGTTTCGCGAAGAGATAGAAGGGAAAGTTGCTCACCACCACACTACGGTGCTAGTGAACTAACTTTGGAAGCAACGTCGCGAGCGGAGATTTTACCGGATTTACTCGCGGTACAGGAAACGCACGTTAAAGCTAACGTTAAGGTAAGGGTTCCTTCCAAAAACTTATAGTTTGCATTTAGGACTTATCTGTAGTTGTGTGGAAAGGAATTTGTTAGGTTGTAATGTTATTGATTTAAGGAAAATGAATCTAAGGTTCTGTGGTAAATTCTTAGAGTTAGATTTTGACGATATTGATGGATGTTTCGTGGAAAATGAACTTAACTCATTTGTTATGATTATGAGTAAATAAATTTGATATGTTTGAGTGTTTATGTTATGTTGATTTGTGTTCTCGTATTTGACGTGTTCTAAGTTATACGATGAAAACTTGATGTGTTTTGTTGTGGATTGTGAATGAATTTGATAATATGTTTGAGTTGGCTTTGTGTGGAATTTGAAAAACCATTAGAGTTAAACGAGTATTAAAAATGGGGAATCTTTTGATATCTCGGTTTTACTTAATGTTTTGTTTTGAAAATCGTTTAAGTTAAATGAGTTATAAGAATGGGGAATCTCTTAATGTCCTTGTTTACTTAATATTCGTTGAAATCGTTTAAAGTTAAAAGAGTATAAGAATGGGAATCTCTTAATATTTCTATTACTTAAAGTTGTTTTGAAAATCGTTTAAGTCAAAAGAGTATTAAGAATGATGAATCTCTTAATATTTCTGTTTGCTTAACCTTTGTTGTGAAAATCGTTTAAGTTAAATGAGTATTAAAAATGGGAATCTTTTATATCTGCATTTGCTTAACGATTGTTGTGGATCGGAGTCAGTATAGGCTCATGCATTTTCATGCTTTTTGTAAATCGTAGCGACCCGTGATAGGTAGCACCTTGATAAATATACTTGGCCTGTGAAGGCGGTACATGTAAATGATACGTTTTGAAAAATCGTGCAACCCTGAAAGGTGGCAACATCGTAAACGATACGGCTCCCGGATAGCAGTACGTTTATGGTTTCCGTTTTTCTTTGTAAATGTGCAGACCCGTGATAGTCCCTTGTAAATAGTACGTGCCCTGTGATAGGCGATACATTTACAATTTACGTTGTTTTAGTAAACCGTGCAGACCCGTGATAGGTGGCACCTCGGTAAACGATACGGGCCCGTGATAGGCAGTACGTTTATGGTTTACGCTTTTTAGTAAATCGTGCAGACCCGTGATAGGTGGCACCTCGGTAATTGGTACTTTGGCCTGCGATATGCGGTACAATTATGATTTACGGCCCTTCGAGGAGGGTTTTGGTTTGGAATTCCGAGTCCATGCATTTTGGCATATACGCATTGCATTAGGGTGCTTGGCACACGAGTCGTGTTTGAATCAAGTATATGATTGAATGATTTGAATTGGAATTGTTGTCGTAATTATGTTGGAATTGCTAAGTGTTATGTATTGATTAGCGTGTGTGAGTGCGATGGATTGTAAAACCATTTCGAAAACCATTTCGTCGTGGTGATTGTGTGGGATTTGCTAAGTGTTAAGTTTTGGAGTTATGTGTGAGTGTGTTTGAATTAATTTATGTATTTTTGGAAGAATAGAAAGGGAATTCATTTCCCCAATTGATGATGAGTTGCATGAAGTTCACTAGTTATACCTAATCGATTGCCATCGATTGGTATAAAAATGTCTTCAAATCTTTTAAGAAATCGACTGGAAATCGATTGCAGAGAGGTAGGAACTCAGCAACTCAAAATCGATTGGAAATCGATTTGGCAACACAGGAACTCAGAAAAACTGACAAATCGCATTAGAAATGATTTGGTCATGCAGGAATTCAGCAGAACTGACCAAATCAATTTGGCAACCGATGGCTCACACTAGAAGTCCTTATTTGAGTTAATAAATCGATTGCTCAAGTGATTGATCAATGCTTTGGTCAGTTATGTATTACTTAATGGTTTGAAGAACTTCTTTTGATTCATTTTAATTGGCAAGCATTGGCCATGAACTTTTAGCATAATGAGAAATCCTTTTAAGTGCAATGCTTAGTGAAAGTATTTGTGCATTTAAAACTTAATGTCATGTGTTATCTGTTAATTTCGGTTGGTGACCCTTTACAACTATTGTAGAAATCTGGGCTTTGCCCTCAGATGAGAGCCAGGACGATCCTACCGATTCGTACCCTACGGATGGGAATGCTTGACTGGAGCTACGTTAGGAGGATCTCACGGGGCGCGTGGAGATCACTCAGGGTGTATAGTTTTTTGGTAGGATGATCAGATTAGGTTGATGTATAGGGACTAGACGTCCTTCTTTTTGGGTTGGAGTATTTTAATTTGGAAAACTGTACTTATACTAATATTGTCAGTTTGACATCTTATTTGAATGGGTTCCATGTACCATTTGTTGTTGTGTAAATGCTTTGGATTTATATTTGGAGAAACTTTTCCGCTGCTTGTGAATTATAATGACTCAATTATTTATCCAAAGGCATTTCCTTATTTATTTCTCTGTTTTAGTTTAATTTCTTTTGGAAAAAAAAATATACCCTCGCTTTGAAAATTGGGGTGTTACAATTTTCTTCGCACACACAATGTTGCGATGACCAAGATTGCCACTGACGTCGTTGTGAAATTAAATTGTTATATACTCTATTTAATCTTAAAAATAAAAAATAAAAATTGTAGTTGATCTTAATTTAGATTAACTACATTTTTTTTATGTAATTAGAGTGAGTATAACTATAAAATATTTGTTGTATAAAAGGATGAACTGATAACTATATTAATAAAGTGATTGTATTTACAGCTTAAAAAAGCCTTAATATTTATATTAATTAAGAGAGGAGACTTAGGCTGGTATATTTTTTACTACAGTTAATATTTTGGGCAATGAATTCTATTATCCGAGGAGCCTAACCCCTGGAAAATTGTAGAGAGTGTCACTCATTTGTATTTCTTGTTTCTATTTCAATTCAATAAATTCCCCTTAATTTAACTTTCATATTTATCTGTCTTATCACCTACCTACTCATTATTCGGAGGTGAATAATAAAGCACCCAAGGTGATGTTATTTTATAGACCTAACATAGTTACATCCCTCGCAATATAAGTTTGGAAGATTCAAACCTTTCACTTTAGAGTGGAAATAAACGTGGTAAAAACCTATAATGAGAAGACTCTAACATCCCAAACTATTTGAAAGACTCTCCGAACTCCAACCAGACAACCATATAAGAAGGATTATCTCATTTGATGATGTTGGAAATCACTTATGAGTCCGCGTGAAGCTCCGCTGACTTTAAAGCCTCCACGTATATGCTAGAGAAAGACCTCACATCACTCTTCAA
>PGWS01017348.1:0-19069 GCA_002896235.1 Cicer reticulatum
TGAAAGTGTGAGGTTAACGGGTACCATCGAGTGTGTAATCAACCGTGATCGAAGTCACATCACATTTTTGGTAGCGTTGCAGAAGCGTTGGGAACGAAACTACGATTGAGTTCAGCTTGACCATCCACAACGGATGGACAAGACTGAAAGGACGAATCAGTCCTGGAAGATCTATTGAGAGCATGTGTTTTAGATGATAGAGGAAGTTGGGATTATGTACTTCCGTTGATTGAGTTCACCTACAACAATAGTTTCCACGCAAGTATTGGAATGGCACCATATGAGGCTTTTATATGGGCCGCAAGTGTCAAACGCGCTTGTGTTGGTAATAAGAGGACGGTGAAAATATGATTGTCGGACCGGAGATGGTGCAAACAAACTACGGCTAAGGTAAGGAAGATCAAGGAGAAAATGAAGACTTCACAGGATCGTCAGAAGAGTTACGCGGACAAGCGTCGCAGACTTTTGGAATTCGAACAAGGTGATCATGTATTTCTGAGAGTCACACCCCACTACTGGAGTAGGTAGAGCCTTGAAATCGAAGAAGTTGACTCCGAAATTCATTGAAACCATATTCAGATTTCTGCACGAATTGGACCAGTTGCTTATCGGATTGCATTGCCTCCGTACTGTCCAATATTCATGACGTGTTTCATGTGTCACAGTTGAGGAAATATCTTGCAGATCCATCTCATGTGATCGAACCAGACACATAATCCAACTGAAGGATAACTTGTCATTCGAAGTACCACCTGTGAGAATTGATGACAGGAAGATTAAGCGGTTGAGGACCAAGGATGTTTCATTGGTCAAGGTAATTTGGAACCCAATTACTGGGGATGCGACTTGGGAACTGGAGAGCAAGATGAGAGAACAACACCCAGAGTTATTTATCGACGCATAGTTTCGAAGACGAACTAAATTAGGGGTAAGTAATGTAAGACCCATAATTTAAAGTATACTTTATGTATTTTGTGTGTATTTTTGATATTGGCTCGGAGCCTTTAGCCAAGTTATTATTAATTTGGAGTTTAAATGATCAAAGATATTGTTGATGCCGTTTAGAAATTACTCGTCGATAAATAAATTAAATTCAAAGTGCGGTGAATCCTTTACGGAGATTTAATGAGTTACGGGTGAAATGGTAATTTAACAAATACATAGATATTTGTTGAGATATTTGTTAAGTTATATTAATATATATATATATATATATTATATTTATGTTTGTTTGGAGGGAAAAGAAGGAAATTAGAAGAAGGAAAAGGGAAAAAGAAAAGATATAAAAAGGAAGAAAGGAAATAGAAAGGAAGGAAAACAACAAAAGAAATGAAAGAAAGAATATCCAGAATTTCCATCTTCTTCCTCTACTGCCTCTATCGCGAAAACCCATTTCTTCTTCTTCTTAGGGTTTTGCTTTCTTTTTCGTTCTTTTCTTTCAAGATTAAAACCCAAAGTTTGGTGAGTGTGAGAGAGAAGATTATTCAACTTCATTCTTCTTGTTTTGATTCGAAAACGAAGAAAAACGGTGTTATGGATTTCAAAACCGTCAAACACAAACCCTCCCATTTCATCTAGATCTAAGCTTTCGTTTCACGAAGAGATAGAAAAGGGAAGTTGCTCACCACCACACTTACGGTGCTAGTGAACTAACTTTGGAAGCAACGTCGCGAGCGGGAGATTTTACCAGATTTACTCGCGGTACAGGAAACGCACGTTAAAGCTAACGTTAAGGTAAGGCTCCTTCCAAACTTTTAGTTTGCATTTAGGGACTTTATCTGTAGTTGTGTGGAAAGGAATTTGTTAGGGTTGAATGTATTGATTTAAGGAAAATGAATCTAAGGTTCTGTGGGTAAAATCTTAGAGTTAGGTTTTGACGATATTGATGGATGTTCTCGTGGAAAATGAACTTAACTCATTTGTGTATGATTATGAGTAAATGAAATTTGATGTGTTTGAGTGTTATGTTATGTTGATTTGTGTTCGTCGTATTTGACGTGTTCTAAGTTAATACCGATGAAACTTGATGTGTTTTGTTGTGGATTGTGAATTGAATTTGATAATATGTTTGAGTTGGCTTTGTTGTGGAATTTGAAAAACCATTAGAGTTAAACGAGTATTAAAAATGGGGAATCTTTGATATCTCGGTTTACTTAATGTTTTGTTTTGAAAATCGTTTAAGTTAAATGAGTATTAAGAATGGGGAATCTCTTAATGTCTTGTTTACTTAATATTCGTTTTGAAATCGTTTAAGTTAAAAGAGTATTAAGAATGGGGAATCTCTTAATATTTCTATTTACTTAAAGTTGTTTTGAAAATCGTTTAAGTCAAAAGAGTATTAAGAATGATGAATCTCTTAATATTTCTGTTTGCTTAACCTTTGTTGTGAAAATCGTTTAAGTTAAATGAGTATTAAAAATGGGAATCTTTTAATATCTGCATTTGCTTAACGATTGTTGTGGATGGAGTCAGTATAGGCTCATGCATTTTCATGCTTTTTGTAAATCGTGCAGACCCGTGATAGGTAGCACCTTGATAAATAGTACTTTGGCCTGTGATAGGCGGTACATTTATGATTTACGTTTTTGAAAATCGTGCAGACCCGTGATAGGTGGCACCTCGATAAACGATACGGCCCGTGATAGGCAGTACGTTTATGGTTTTCGCTTTTTTTTGTAAATTGTTGCAGACCCGTGATAGGTGGCACCTTGGTAAATAGTACTTTGGCCTGTGATAGGCGGTACATTTATAATTTACGTTCTCTTTTTAGTAAACCGTGTAGACCCGTGATAGGTGGCACTCGGTAAACGATACGGGCCCGTGATAGGCAGTACGTTTATGGTTTACGCTTTTTAGTAAATCGTGCAGACCCGTGATAGGTGGCACCTCGGTAATTGGTACTTTGGCCTGCGATATGCGGTACAATTATGATTTACGGCCCTTCGAGGAGGGTTTGGTTTGGAATTCCGAGTCCATGCATTTTGGCATATACGCATTGCATTAGGGTGCTTGGCACACGAGTCGTGTTTGAATCAAGTATATGATTGAATGATTTGAATTGGAATTGTTGTCGTAATTATGTTGGAATTGCTAAGTGTTATGTATTGATTAGCGTGTGTGAGTGCGATGGATTGTAAAACCATTTCGAAAACCATTTCGTCGTGGTGATTGTGTGGGATTTGCTAAGTGTTAAGTTTTGGAGTTATGTGTGAGTGTGTTTGAATTAATTTATGTATTTTTGGAAGAATAAGAAGGGAAATCGATTTCCCAATCGATTGGATGAGTTGCAGGAAGTTCACTATTTAACCTAATCGATTTGCCAATCGATTGTATAAATATGTCTTTCAAAATCTTTTAAGAAATCGATCTGGAAATCGATTGGCAGAGAGGTAGGAACTCAGCAAAACTGCCAAAATCGATTTGGAAATCGATTTGGCAACACAGGAACTCAGAAAAACTGACAAAATTGATTTAGAAATCGATTTGGTCATGCAGGAATTCAGCAGAACTGACCAAATCGATTTGGCAATCGATTGGCTCACTAGAAGTCCTTATTTTGAGTTAGATAATCGATTGCTCAATTGATTTATCAATGTTTTGGTCAGTTATGTATTACTTAATGGTTTGAGAACTTCTTTTTGATTTCATTTTTAATTGGCAAGCATTGCATGAACTTTTAGCATATGAGAAATCCTTTTAAGGTGCATGCTTAGTTGAAAGGTTATTTTGTGCATTTAAAACTTAATGTTATGTGTTATCTGTTAATTTCGGTTGGTGACCCTTTACAACTATTGTGGAAATCTGGGCTTTGCCCTCAGATGAGAGCCAGGACGATCCTACCGGTTCGTACCCTACGAATGGGAATGCTTGACTGGAGCTACGTTAGGAGGATCTCACGGGGCGCGTGGAGATCACTCAGGGTGTATAGTTTTTTGGTAGGATGATCAGATTAGGTTGATGTATAGGGACTAGACGTCCTTCTTTTTGGGTTGGAGTATTTTAAATTTGGAAAACTGTACTTATACTAATATTGTCAGTTTGACATCTTATTTGAATGGGTTCCATGTACCATTTGTTGTTGTGTAAATGCTTTGGATTTATATTTGGAGAAACTTTTCCGCTGCTTGTGAATTATAATGACTCAATTATTTATCCAAAGGCATTTCCTTATTTATTTCTCTGTTTTAGTTTAATTTCTTTTGGAAAAAAAAAATATACCCTCGCTTTGAAAATTGGGGTGTTACAATTTTCTTCACACGCACAATGTTGCGATGACCAAGATTGCCACTGACGTCGTTGTGAAATTAAATTGTTATATACTCTATTTAATCTTAAAAATAAAAAATAAAAATTGTAGTTGATCTTAATTTAGATTAACTACATTTTTTTATGTAATTAGAGTGAGTATAACTATAAAATATTTGTTGTATAAAAGGATGAACTGATAACTATATTAATAAAGTGATTGTATTTACAGCTTAAAAAAGCCTTAATATTTATATTAATTAAGAGAGTTGACTTAGGCTGGTATATTTTTTACTACAGTTAATATTTTGGGCAGGGAATTCTATTATCCTAGGAGCCTAGCCCCTGGAAAATTGTAGAGAGTATCACTCATTTGTATTTCTTGTTTCTATTTCAATTCAATAAATTCCCCTTAATTTAACTTTCATATTTATTTGTCTTATCACCTACCTACTCATTATTCGGAGGTGAATAATAAAGCACCCAAGGTGATGTTATTTTATAGACCTAACATAGTTACATCCCTCACAATATAAGTTTGGAAGATTCAAACCTTTCTCTTTAGAGTGGAAATAAACGTGGTAAAAACCTATAAGGAGAAGACTCTAACATCCCAAACTATTTGAAAGACTCTCCGAACTCCAACCAGACAACCATATAAGAAGGATTATCTCATTTAATGATGTTGGAAATCACTTATGAGTCCGCGTGAAGCTCTGCTGACTTTAAAGCCTCCACGTATATGCTAGAGAAAGACCTCACATCACTCTTCAAATTTATGCAACATAAACGTTGCACCTATTAATATATGTAGAGAAGTCACACACTCACCTAACATAAATGTCTCAACAAAACAATATTTTTGCTTCTATTTCTCTCGAAAATGGGACATAAATAGCACATGCAGTTTGGGTCAGAATCGGTCCGCTTGTCCAAGGGTTGTCTCTATTAGATAATATTATTATATATTAGTAGTAAGGGTATTTTAGACATCTATATTCTTTATATATATATTCATTGTAACCCTATTATGAAACCCTAGTGGTTGTCTCTGGGTTGTCTCTCTTCTTCTTTTTTCATTGTGTACATGGTATCAAAGAGAGCTTTTATTGATTTTGGGATCTACTATAAAGAAGAGAGAGATTATTTTGGACCTGAGCCTGCTGCTCTGGACCCGAGCCTGCTGGTGTGGACCCGAGCCTGCTGCTCTGGACCCGGGCCTGCTGGTCTGGACCCGAGTCTGCTGCTCTGGACTCGGGTCTGCTGGTCTGGACCCGGTCCTGCTGGTCTGGACCTGAGCCTGCTGGTCTGGACCCAGTCCTGCTGCTCAGGACCCGGGCCTGCAGGTTAGGACCTGGGCCTGCAGCTCTGGACCCGGGCCTGCAGGTCTGGGACCCGAGCCTGCTGGTGTGGACACGAGCCTGCTGTTGTGGACACGAGCCTGCTGCTCTGGACCCGAGCCTGCTGCTCTGGACCCGAGCCTGCTGATCTTGACCCGTGCCTGCTCCTCTGGACCCGAGCCTGCAGGTCTAGACCCAAGCCTGCTGATCTGGACCCGAGCCTTCTCCTTTGGACCCGAGCCTGCTGCTCTGGACCCGAGCCTGCTCCTCTGGACCCGATCCTGCTACTCTGGACCCGAGCCTGCTCCTCTGGACCCGAGCCTGCTCCTCACATGTATGTAGCACTATGATAACATTGTGAAATATTAGGTAATTAGGATGGCTATATAAGGATAAGATGAAATTTAACTTTATAAGGATGGCTATATTATATAGCACTATGATAACATTGTGAAATATTAGGTAATTAGGCTTATCAGCATCACTAAATGTGAATTATACATTCTCACATGTATGTGCTATGTCTCCTTCATATTTAATGCATGTTTGGATTTGCAACCGGTTTATAAAATCAGTTGAACCACAATAATTTTAGCAAAGACTACGCTTTTTTACTTTAACTAATTTAGTTTTATCAAATTTATTGTGATTTTAAACATACACTCAAAACAACAATAGTAAATTTGAATCTTTTATGAAACTATTGTATTAAAGACGTTTTAGAACGTGAGACTCTAAAAGTGTTAGATACCGGTGGGGCAACATCTTAATGAAACATAACTTACATAAGGTATTTGTAAATTATTCAACTAGCCTATTAAATACATATAATGCATATTTGAAAATACTATGGCATCCATTAATTTATCACGTTAATAATCAAATCAAATCACATCAAATATATCTATATGTGTCCTACATTTTAGAGAGGTGCTTAATATTTTCATTTCCAGAGTCCATTAGATTGCAGAGAGACCATTGACTTAAATCCAAACATACCTGAAAATGTCGAGTACGTTTGACTGAGAAAATCAATATCACATTTTCCACATAATCAAATGCTTCATTTAATTTTGATTCATTGCTCCTTTGAGTTGCTCATACTCTTTGTTGTACAAATAACTCCAAATTTTCACGATTGCAACTCTTAACAATAAAATACCTAAGGTTTTTAGAAAGGTATATTAGCGTAATTCATATAGGGAAGAATATTGTGATTCAATTGAAGCAATACACATGATATTTAATTAAAATTTGAACACAAACCACTTGTGACAACTTATCCATCTTTAAAATTCTTGACCTCATCACTATGAACTATGCCTTATTCTATCCTACAAAATCAAATATCCAAAAATAAGCCTTCTTTTTGAGATTGAGAGAAAACATGTAAATAAATTGAATTTCAACAACATCATAGTAGAACTCAAGAAATAGAATGATGAAGGATACCTCAGCAAAATAAAACAGAGATGGCGGCGAGTCGTGCCAATGGCGAACACAAGAAAGGTGAGCGGTATCTGTGGCAAATGATATAAAGTAAATTAGATAAAAACATTATTGTAGGTGTCTCATTTTAGGGTTTAAGGTTATTTTCTAGATAGCATTATCTTAAAATAGCGTTTTTTTCAAAAAAAGAAAAACACAGTTATAGATCTTCAAACATTTTTTATTTTGTATTTTTGAATTCATTTTTTTAAAGACTATAACAAACAAATGATCATTTGCTTAAAAGTGATTATTTAAAAAAAAACGTTTTTTTATTATTAAAATATTGAAATAATTAGATCTTACCTGGGAATTAATTATAAAATTCATTCTTATAAAATTTATTATTCCATAAACTAATTCTTCATCAACAATAATTCTATGCCATTATACTAATAACCTTAGGTCTGTTCACAATCCCCCCAACCATTACACATGAAAAAATGGATTAGATTATCAGTATATAAACAAAAGAAACACATGAAATTAATTTTAGGAAAGCCACAAACCGACATCAAGAGCTGATTTTTTCTAAATAAAACCTTTTAGGAAAAAAGGTTGCCTACTCAGAATAGAAATATGTTAATGATTAAGCGAAACGTATTTTTTAAGAGGGTAAAAACAAACTTTTTTATGAAGACTGCGCTACATACTTTAAAACCAGCGACTACCAGATTGTCAAAATTAAACCTACTAAAATGTACGAGATACACATAATGATCAAGATATATCAATAAATATTGTAATTTTCAGACAATTAAATTCAATGCTCTAATATAAAAATTAAGAAAAAATAAATAAATCAAGATATATGCAAAGCCTCTAATTATAAGAAAAGAGAGTCAAGGGTTCTATAAAAAAAAAACCAAAACCCATTTAACCTACAATTTAAACCCAAATCAGGATAAGTGATAAGAGCTGGCTTGTCCTAGTCTCCATACACAGCATCAGACACATAATTCCATGCCATGTTCTGATAATAGGTTCCTGCAGAGACATACAAGTAGCATATCAATCAGTAACAACACATCAAATTGGCCAAAAACAGACAATAAATTACTTTCGATTATACCATTGCATTTAAAACAGTAAATACTAAATAAAAGAGGAGCAAATCAGGTCACCGAGCATTAGATTTTTATAGCAGCTCAAATTTATGCACCATAAGGCGATTTAGATAGTTCATATACAAGCTCTCTCTTTTCCTCCATAACCAATTTACTATATTTAGAAGGATCAAGAGAAACACCTAGAATCAAGGGAAAAAAAACAAATATTAGTACATTACTATATTATTTTCCAACTTTAAAACTTCCAAGTGGTGAACGAAACAAGACTATTTCAACAAAGACTTCAGCTGCAACTTGTATTCATGCTAGACATGTTCTCATCAAGAAATGGAAAAGTTTTTGTATCTATAAACAGAAATAGTGGATTTTATATAAGAAACTAGAGTGCATTTATCTTTCTACATACACATTTGAGAAGTTAAGGGTCAAATTTTTTTTTTATGGTCTAAAAAATTGGCTGTATAAAACAGAACCAAAAAACAAGAACAGGCAAAACAATAAAACATATAAAACTGTAACTGGTTAACCTTGCACCACAAGGACATCCCCAACCACTTAATGATTATAGAAATATTAATGGACTAATCAAGTCAGCCAATTAAGCAATTGGACTTAACTTGACTTTTATTATAGGCACCTCCATACTCTTTAAAGATGCTAATTTAGTTGCTGGCACATCACATATCAAATTAAAAGCCTCCTTCAAAATGCATCAGTTAAATATGAACTATATGGCCCCAAAATGCAGCTCATACTAACAGCTCAGCAATAAAAGGCTATATGGCCCAGAATTTAAACCAAAAGCCATAATCACAAGATAAAAAATTATAATTAATTAAATAAATAAAAACACCTCTAATGAAAAAATCAAATACATCAATCAACACAAAAATTAGATACATCACAATGAGATAATTAATTAAATTATAATTAATAAATCACAATGCTAAAAATCAGAAGCATAATTAACAAAAAAATCAGATACATCACAATGCTAAAAAAATCATATCATACAATTAATCAATGAGTAGATCGTTAAATCACGTGACATAATAGAGCATAACACAAATAAAGAATCTTTTACATAATCCAATCACATCAAACTGCACAAGCATAATTCAATCACATTAATCTGCACAAGCATCCAAACCTGGATAAGCATCCAAACAATAAACGGCATAATTCAAGCATCCAAACATTAAATGCATAATTTTCAATAAAAATTGCAGCTGATTTGCTCTGATGTTGAATGTTTTATGAATGTGTGCTTGTTTTGAAGTTAAGATTCTACACATGCCTTTTGTTAAATGGTGATTGCTACTAATTTATCAATAGAATAGACTTTAAAAGAAGTCTATATAGTATATACATTTAAAAAGGTAATAAAGAGGAGATACTATGCAGGTAAAAAAGAACTCACCTGTCTTCCTGATATTACACTTATCAGCTCCCTCATTTTCTCCACCGCATGTATAGAGCAATCCCGTAGTTCAACTTCCTCCTCAGTCCCTGGACCTATTTCTCCACTGGTCTCAATTGTACTGGCAAGTGTTGGACTGAGTTTTAAAATGCCAAGCTGCCGAAGCACAGCTGGGACGATGTAGTCAGCCGTTATAGTTAGAGAGCTGATGTCTTTAAACTCATCATATCCTTGGTCGCTAAACGCATCCCGTAAATCAGCTGCAAATATCTGAGCTCTTTTGTACAAAAATAATTGACAGGACGCACCTCATATTCTTGCTACTGTTCTTCCTGTTTGTGCACTTTCTTCTCTCACAATAAGACTGTTTGGAAAATAAGCAAATCATTTTGATTCAAGAGAGAACAGATAAAACTTGTTGAACTTTAGTCCTTTTAATCCTAATTTTGACATAATTAACAAACATACAATGTTCATACATCATATGATAAATCTAACATTTTAATTGAGCAAGATTTCAGGAACAACAACTCAACCCTACAAACTTGAGACAAATTGCTTGGAACTCAAGAAATCAACAAAAGTTGAATATTCAATGAGTAAATCGATTGAGAAATCGATTTCATAAAAAGGACTGTAAGGAATCTAACTGTTTGTGATTGTATAATCGATTAGGCAATCGACTGGCACAATTAGAAATGAAAATTGCGCAAGTCAGTGACAACCTGTTTTACAGGCTAATCGATTGGCAAATCGATTGTGCACATCACAAAGTAAAAACTGATTGAAACAAATCGATTGGGAAATCGATTGGACAAGTCCACAGCGACAATCCATTTTCTAGGGTAATCGATTGGGCAAATCGATTGCTTAGATAATATTTGAAAAATAACTTGACCTGTGACAAACACAATCGATTGGACAATCTATTGTAAAAATTTCAATCATGTTAAGTTTGGTTTTTAATCGATTGGGAAAATCGATTGAACTAAACATCTGGTAAGAACTTTTCAGGCAAATACTACCAAATCGATTGGCACTTCGATTAACATGAAAATAGCTAAGTCACTGTTTTGAACACAATCGATTGGCAAATCGATTGCAAGAAACATTTTGAAATCACAGTGAACTTTAAGCTTTGGCCAAATCGATTCTGTATATTTGTAAATCGATTATGAGACTTTGTAAATCGATTAAGTAATCGATTGGTGTGATTTTTATTGGAACAAAAACACCTGACATCGATTATGCAATCCATTCATATAACTCTGAACATAATTTACTGAAAAGAGTATTTAAAAGAATCGATTGGCAAATCGATTGGTTTATGTAGTTTCAAGATTCAAGAAAAACAAGACTCGCGACAATCGATTGGCAAATCGATTAGACCTAATTTTATAACTTTAATGAATCGATTGGTAAATCGATTGATTAGTTGTTTTTCAGAAACTATATAAACTGTTTCAATCATTCTCTCATTAACACATGTAAACACTTGAAAAACATCTTGAATATACTTCAGAATACTGAAGAACTCTTAAGAACACATTGTTAACATTCTGATATTGTTTTTTCAGATCAAAGCCAAAAAGATTATCCATAATCATTGAGAGAGCTGAAAAGGTATTCTTGAGAGAAAAGACAATGTTTCTCATAAACAATCATTGAATAACCAGATTCGTGAAGAGATACATTGATCAAGATTGAAGACACTTTTGTACTTCTTTTATTTTGCTTGTAATAAATTCTTTGTAAAGAAACGACTGCGAAAAATCCAGCTAGAAACTGGTGGCGATCTTCTTGGGTGAGAGGTACCCTCATCAAGAAGGAGCTTGACTTGATTTTGTGTGAGTCTGCCGAGTGACTGCAAGGATCAAGGGGTTAAGCAATAGGAAAGAGATTGTGTTAGATAGATAGGTTTCGAGGAAACTGGACAATCTGTAAACAAGTCACAATTCTTTCTATTGGAGAAAAAACCTGAAATCCAGTTGGATTGTCAGGACTGGATGTAGGTTGTCATTGACAACTGAACCAGGATAAACCTTAGTGCATTCTATCCCTTATCCTTTTACTCTTAATTGTTAATCTTGTAGGCGCATTATATTACGCTGTGTGTATGAATCTGAATAAATCTTGCATCGTATGATTGTATGTTCGATCTTATTGTATGCTAGACGTATTCGATTTTCCTATATTGCTTTAATTTGTTAAAGACTGATATATTCTGATTATTTCGAGGTCATAATAATCAACAAAACTAGGTTTTAGTAAGCATAATTTGTAAAAAGAGTGAACAATAACTTATATGAAATAACCAGAACACATGGTAGAGAAATTATCTGATTGATTTATAATAAATATCAGACTGGATAATAATAAATAGAGTGCATCAGACCTCTACAACAAAATATTTGCGACTCTACTTTCACTTAAATACCCCATAACGACCCAACTGGATAATATCAATGCATTATGGTAGGTGCCAACTCGATGCCAGTAACTGTATTTCTATCTCATTAGGCTTGCTAGTCTACTTTGAAAGGTCAGAGTGAGTTTGATGGGCACAGACGATGCATTTTTATATGCGAAACCATCTCATATGAGAAGAAGTAAAATGTGATGATAATCTTTATAGCATAACATTCAAGAATTACAAAATTATAAATTATGGCAAAAAAAATCAATAAAACATCCAAGCAGAAGCACATCCTAACCTTAGCTTAATGGTCACAAAATAATTATATACTGAGAGTAAATTAAGTAAATAATAAATAAACCAAATATTACCAAGTAGTAAGTATGATGAAGTCAGTATTACCTCTTCTTTAATCTCTTCGTGTTACATTTAGTTCTCCACCTTACAATGTGATTTTCATCCATTGTCTTTCGCAACTTCTATATCCAAAAGATTCTTTAAGGGGTTTTGCATGTTTCTTTTCTTTTACAAACCCTGTCTTTTACATCAGCATATACTTACTTTCATTATTCTGACTTCGTCAACCCGCAACGGTAGACATCAAACAACCTGCATAGTGAAAATAAAGAGAGAGAAAATAACTGAAGAGAATGAACCTTGGCAATGCCTATTGAAAAACTCCAGGTCTTCTTTAGTAGCCAGGTAATCCATAAAGCTGTCGATTGCAAAACCAGGGAGAAATAAAATACGGCAATTGCCAAACCAAGTATCTTTGTCAGTTCCTTCCTCTGCAAAATGCTTGTGCAGCGTTCTGCCTGTAGATAACCGCTAGCTGAGGCTTCAAAATATTAAAACACTCATCCCCGATGACCTTGAGGGCCATATGAGTGTCGCGCTTCACAGCCGCATAAGTGCTAATAATCAAGAAGCGCTTGGTTACCCATACTAACCACTAAACACAAAGAACAAAATCTGAAGTTAACACAATCCAGCAACGTTCTAGAACAATTCTAAATGATTTTTTGCCTATTAATCAAGATATCAAAATAATAATTATGATATTGCTACTTATCCATTATTCATCATTTGATGCACAATAATATAGCTATGCCTTATCATTTTCATCTTGTTCATGCTTTGTATTCTGAATGAAACCATTTGAGGCAAACAATTAATGATATTTCTCTGTCTTTTAAACTTTCAATTTTCAAATACTTCCCCAGGCCGAACTACTGCAGTACCCATTTTTCCAATGCTTCCCTGCGTCTTTTTAGCCATTTTTTTGCACACAAAATGACAAAAGTTTCTCAGTCATTTGAACCCTTCTTTTGTGTGGAGGTACTGGTTACTCATTAGCAATTAGTGGTCAGTGTTAAGCCATGTATTCCTCCTAATTACTAAGGGTGCCAGCAAAATCATAAAAACACTCCCAAACCATACAAATGTAAATAGTGTTTCTGAAACTCACAATTTCACAATGAAAACAAAAAATAAAGGGTCACAGTGTGAGAAAGAATGAAGCTTACATCCACTTTCCATGTCCTATTTTCCACATTCATCTGAAACCCCAACCACAAAGACAGTTTAAAAAGGAAAAAAAAAAAATTAGAGCACCGAAAAGTAAACAACAGTAATTCGACTGTAGCATATATCATTAACACAACCAATTGAAGACTCAAGATATATAATAATGACTGAAAAAGAAACCCTAACAATGAACATAGAAACAGAAAATTAAACCCTTAAAAATTTGCAGAAGAAAATAAAACAAATGAAACAGAAACGAGAATGGCAAGTAAAACAGAAGTGGCATGCGACACTCAAAAAGGCCAAATCAGTCTCAATCAAGTCAGAATGTACAAACCTTTCATCAAGATACAAACAGAGCCGCAGATGTCAAAAGAGAAACATACCTCAATAGCTCCAGGCTTGCTTGCGATGGCCAACAAAAACCTGATCAAATCCATTTTTACAGAGTTTGCTCTCTACCTTGTAAAAAGGCGATCCTCCATTGAACCTTTGAAATGCAAATCGAAACTCATGAATAAATAAACAAAAGAACAAGAAACAATCAAATACTTCGACATCAGCCTTAATAAAAAACACTAACAAAGAATCATCATAATCAAGAAACAAGAATACAAACCATTAACAGCATAACATCAAGAAAGACAAAGTGACATAATCAACTACAATTACATTAGTCCTTAATTAAAAATTAAAAACACTAACCAAACAGTCAACAATTAATAAATACAATATTAAACTAACAAAATAACATCAAGAAAGATAAAATCATCACTCGCGCACATGAAGCGGTGAGTGTTTGGCATCTTCCTCAGGAGCAACGGCAACAGCCTTATCTTTTTTATGTGTGAGTGGATATTTAGGGGTGTAACTAGAAGAAAAAAAAATCTAAATTTCTTAGATAAACATGAGAGACGCATAAATCATCACTCATATGAAAAATAAATTAAAAAATGAAAGGAAAAATAAAACGCTTACAGGTTTTTGGAAACTGAGAGATCTGGAGTTGGTCTTATGGCCTTCGAAGATTTGGAACGAAGATTGGGGAGATGTTGAGAGAGAGAGAGCGGAGCTGGGAAGAAAGAAGGCGAGCCTGTGATCATTAAAAAAGAGAAAACTGAGTTTAAAGATCAACGTGACCGTGACGGTTCGTGGTGAAATTGAAGAGAGGAAAAATGAAAAATTGGCGAAGATGGGGGCGAGAGATAGGGAAAAAAAAAGGATGAACAAAAGAAAAATAAACATAAAGAAGAGAATTTACTGAAAAATATTTTAATTTTTACAAATTAGAAATGTATGTCATTTTTTCGATGTTAAAAGGAAGGAATATAATAATTGTTACAATTAGAGGTAGTGAATATAACAAAAAATATAATTATTACAATTATCTTATTATCGAAAAATAATTAATTCTACGTTCAACAAATTGAAAATGAAATTCATTTTTTAGATAATTTATGTTGTTGTTGTATTAACCACCTTTTTGGATCGTAAAGTGCATAGCATTGTCATATTAGTGAATGCATTAGCTATAAAAGTTCAATTAAATCATTCAATTTTTATCCAAATTAATGATTTAGTCTCATCTGAAAACATAATTCTTATTAATATGATACTCAGCTCTCAAATTCTCTCAGTGTTTCAGAGTAATGAGCATTTACTCAAATTTCACCAATGCAATGTTGATGCCGTAGGCTTTATTTTTAATCAAATCTCCACTACATCTCTCAGAGAGCATATGTGAAGTAAAAAACACTTTTCAAGACTCTAATGGGACGCAGGGACAATAGTGGAGAAAACAATAAAGGATATTCACAAGGCTCTTTCGAATTAAACATATGATCATTAGATAGGCTTTTTCAATAATTGGAGTTGAAACGTATTCAAATAATCTTTCATTAGTCCAAACTTCAATCATAAGTCAGTACAATATCAGTCATTTTAGTGCATGAGTTGTTAAGTGCGAAATTTTGAGTGTCAGTCAACCTTGATGTAAGTTATCATATTCAATCTGATAAAAGTTAGACTATGATTCATGAAGGCTTACGATGCGACAAAATTTCTAAATTTTTTACGCCTAGCTGTTGTTTGCTTGCACTTTGATCGATTATTAAATGACCACTAAATTACACTAACTAATCTCTCATACACATTGTACGAACAAATTTCATGTTAATTATGGTTATGAAACGCAAAATGCTACATAATCCTGTCATCTTAACATCAGTTTCATTGGATAATAGATAGACCACAATAACTAATTCACTAACAATAGTGTGGCCAATAGTAGAACAATTAACTAAAAATTCACTACAATAGTAGAAACACAATTTCTAGCTAGAACAGTCTTTAGTTTGAAAACGTAAACTAATGGAGTACATTGCTAGGTTTTTTTTTCAATTATCCCTTTTTTAATTTTTTTATTAAAATACTATACTTTCAAAATTATATAGCAAAATATTTTTTTATACCGTTTGCAATCTGTGTTTGTAAAAAGCGACTTTAAGGAAGTCCCGTTTTGCAAAGATTTTAAAAGAAATTATAAAAAAAATAACATATTATTATATATAGTATACTTCTTAAAAATACACAAACGACAACTTTAAATAAATAAGATTACTAGAGTAATCCTTATTTTTTTTAGCACTTTTTCTAACTTCATTCAGTTATATACGATACTATATGGACGGTACTTTGCGATTAACTGATCATATTGAAATATCCAAATATACAGAAACTCTGTCAATATGTAATTAAAAATTTGTGTGTTTTTTTTTAGAATTATATCATTAATATACATATTAATTTGAAAAAAAAATGAAATTTTTTTTAAAAAAAAATCATTTATGTGGATTATTCTTAAAAGAAGAAAATGCCATGTAAAAAACAATTATAAATGAGTATAAAAATATGTATTAATATTTATAATTTTGAAAATAAATATTTAATAAATTATTTCGGAAAAAAAGGGATATGTGAAAAAAACTTAAATTGTTAATCTAAGGACGAGTAGTAGTAATATGTATATGAATACCTCTGAAGTCAGAGTGTACGACATGTAATGTATACAAGTTGTATTTGCTTTGTTTATTAGCGCTCTTACAAGATGATCCACAACATTACCATATGTAATTTGAATATAAAAAACAAAAAAAATTATTCTTGGTTATAATTTAAATATAAGCAATTTGATTATTATTATTTTGTGTAATATCTTTTATTTAATTTAAATTTTTGTAATTTTATTTAATATTATATTAATGTATTATGTTCTTTTAAATATTATAAAAGAGTATTTTAAATTTATTTATTTATTTTTATATCAATAAATTGAGTTCATTTTCATAATATATTAATATTATAACAAATATATAATATTTAATATAAGGAAAATGAATTAAACCTAATTAATTATTAATCATCCATACATAATATAAATTGATGATTTGCCCTCTATTTTATCTAGTCTTATTTTAAACAAAAAATCGTCAAAATTTTTTGAAGTATATTATCCTACATTAAATTGATTTTTGGATACAAAAGTTGGAAACATTTTATCAATTTATTGTTGAAATTTTAAATTATAAATAAAATCATTATCAACTTTTGTTTACCAATAATCTAGAGAGAGTAATTGTTTTTTTTTCAACTGAGCGCAATATATTCTCTCAATCTCTATTATATATATATATATATAATATATATATATATATATGCATTTATTAATCTAAAGATTAAGTCATAATGCGATTATATAGATATAAATCAATTTTATACCGATAAAATTATGGAAGTGATATATAATTCAAATGCAGTTTAGTGGTTTAGGAAGCATCGTAAAAGAGCTTATTTGAAAAAGTTATTTTGAACGGAGAATGTTCTAGCAGAACAGAAAACCAGAAAACAGAAAATCTTATGTCAGACAAAAAAACCAGAAAACGGAGACTGATGTAAGCGTTTTCCGTTTTCTGCATTCTTGTATAAATCTAGTTTTTTATGTTGTTCCTGTTTCTCTGCAATTGGTTTTGTTCTTCCTGTTTGTTGGTACTCTAAGTTGTAGATCTCAGACATTGTTTGTAGACTGACAATACTCCTCTTTATAATCTTTCTTTTTCTCCCAAGTCATCTTCTCCAAAACTATAATTTTGTCAATTTATCGATATTTCAGCCATTGATTCACCCTCCCACTCTTGATTAGTTTCAACATTTGGCATCAAGAGCCTGGTTCAGACCCAATTTTCAATTTGCAGAAAATGTCTTCCAATGAAACAAAATCCCTACCCGCTAACCTTGTCGATTCCTTGATTAAAAAATTATGACAAAATGGCTAACAACAAATGATAGATGTGTTGTTTCGGATATCGAAGATGTTTTGAGATGATTACCGATGGCATTACTCCTCTTGGTGAAGAGGCTACAACAGCTCAACAAGCGAAATTCAAGGAAGATAAGAAGAAAGACTACAAGGCCCTCTTCTTGATTCATTCTTGCGTCGATAGTGACAACTTCGAAAAGGTTGGCGATTGCGACTCGACGAAGACAACTTGGGGTATCCTTGAGAAAGCTTATGCTGGTGCGGATAAGGCGAAGGTGGTGATGTTACAAACTCATAAGCGGCAATTTGAGTTACTTCAAATGGAAGACAAGGAAACGATTAACGATTACGTGACACGTGTGACACGCTGGAGGAATCAAATGAAGTCGTGTGGTGAAGCCGTTTCTGAACAGAATTTTGTGTCGAAGGTATTGTGTTCTTTAACACCAAGATTCGATAATATTGTGGTGGCGCTTGAGGAATCGAAGGATCTCAAGACGATGACGAAAGGTGAACTTCAAAGTTCATTGGAAGCTCATGAACAAAGGATGGACGAAAGAGGAAACGATAAAGCCAAAGCGAAAGTTGCTTTGCAAGCCCGTTTCAACGAGAAGAATAAGAAATCGAAAGGGAAATGGCCTTCTAGAGGAAAGAAAAATTTCCAAAATTTTGATGAAAAAGAGTCACAAAATTCAAGGAAAGGTGAGGGCAGTTCCAAATGTGGTGGTCAAGGCAACTACAAGCCGTTCGACAAAAGTACCAAGAAGTGTTACAATTGTCAAAAGCTTGGGCATTTCGCAAGAGAGTGTAGAGCGAAACCAAGGAAGAATCATGCGGATGAGGCTAAGGTTGCTAGGCAAGACATGGATTATGATAACACGGTTCTTATGATGATCATAGAAGAGAACTACGACATTAAAGAGGTGCTGGAGAGCAACTGTGACAAGAGGAAGTTGCTGGACAACAACTATTGCAGTACAGAAAAATCTACAAAAACGCATTCGGAGAAAAGCGCATTGGTAACAGTTCGAGATGGAGTCCAAGGGAGAAATGAGTGGTACTTGGACTCAGGTTGTTCGACACATATGACAGGAAGAAAGCATTGGTTCGTGATGATCAATCAAGCCACGCGAAGTAGAGTGAAATTCGCGGATGATACGACATTAGCGACCGACAGTGTCGGTGATGTTTTGATCATGAGAAGGGATGGTGGTCATTCCTTGATCAAAGATGTGCTGTACATTCCAG